>SNQJ01S0003696.1:173623-191289 GCA_010110895.2 Picea sitchensis | reverse complement strand
AACAAAATTAAAGGAAGGAATATGAATGGAAACACAAACAAAGAAATATTGCAGAGATCATAGTAGTACAATGAGAACCAAATTATCTTGATAAGTGAAATAGGAAAAGACTATGAAATGCTAAGAAATACAAACTATAGCTAGAATTGTGGTAGCTATCTCTGAAGAGGGAAATGTTGGCTATGCTCATTTGCAAGATGATCATTACAAGGGACGAAAATGGCCTTTTAACATAAATTATTAAAACCTATGAAGAAAAAACCCTAACTCTAAGAGATGAAGTGGCCAAAAGGAATGCAGGCCTCGAGGAGTCTAGTTGATATGTCAATTTCCCCAGGCTGCAAATTTCATATACAAACTCCATTTCACGTGCAAAATATTGCGTTGCAAAGATATGGATGAGAAGAATGATTTTGGTCAAGGATTATATATTCCATGGAAACCCTAATCCATTACATGGCCAAAAAACACTATTTAGGGCCTCACAAATGCACCCAAAGTTTGGGACCTGAAAAACTAGAAAAAAACTACCAAGATGGGGAACTGTTATGAGTTAGTAGAAAATGTGGGTAGCCACCAATATACACTTGGATCAATTATCCCCCCTTAGGAATAAATATTCCCCATTTTGTTAAGTGCCTCCATCAAATGGGGAAACTTTAGTTCAATCTTCCTCTCAGTCAACCACTTGCCTTGCTGAAGAAGTTGTCCTACTTTGACAACCCAATAGAGTAGTATGTCTTATTGGTGGGTTCCATTTATCTTGGTTTCCATGATATATTCAATTGTGTCCAACTCAATACAATTAATGTTGACTTATATTGGGTCCAACTTCTCAACCACCTCTGAGGTGTCCAATAGAGGTGGAAAATATGGTCAAAGCAACTCCACATTAAATACTGGGTGCAAGCCAAAAAAAGGGGGAATAATAAATTCAAAAAAATTCTCACCCACATCCTTTTCGATGGTGTAAGGCCAATATATTAGTGATCTGAGATTCTTTCTACAAATGCAACCACATATTGAGGCAGTCTTTCTACGAATGCAACCACATATGATAACCAACCTAAAACTTGTATGGAACCTGATGTTAGTCATGTCGCTACTTGTACTTGGAATTGAATTTGTGTAGGATATCATGAACCTATTGTTGGGTGTGATGGATTCATTCAAAAAATTTAGATGCTATACCTACCTAAATATAAGAAGAGGAGGACTCTTCCTATGTAGATGCAATGGAAAGAGCTACGCAAATGGGGGCCAATGGTTGAAACCCTAAGCACACCAAAAATGGGTTGTGGAAAATAGAGATGTAGAGGGATATGTTGTAGTTGTGTTGAACATATGGGAGGATCTCTTTCAATGTACATCATATCTTATGATGTGCATAATATATTAACAATCATCATGTTGATCGCCTCTATTTTCCCATCTCTTTGGGGGTGGAAGACAGTCGATTTGGTTAGCTTGGTGTCCATTAGAGACCACAAGATAGACCAAAAGGTACTAAGGAAACTGCTATCCCTATCTGAAATTATGGTATGTGGTAGCCTAAAACGAACCCAAACACGCTCAAAAAATAGCTTAGCAATATCTTCTATTGTGATACTAATCTTTCACAGTGCCAAAATGGCCATCTTAGAGAACCAATCAACAATGAAAAATACATAATTGTTACCATGATTGGTGAAGGAAAACCATGACATGTAATCCATGGATACTAAATCCTAAGGATTGTTTAGGGTATATATAGGGGCGCACAAACCCTACTTCTTAATGGTGGGTTTAGTGATGGCACATGTAGTGCATGATCTAATATACATGCTAATTACCTTTCAAAGTTTTGGCCAATAGAAATTATTCTGAAGTATTTTTATTGTCTTCTCCACACTGAAGTTACCTTTGACCTAGCTATAATGTGCATCACAAATTATCTTTTCACACTCACTTGAAGGTACACAAAGATGGACCAAATAGCACAAAAGTGCATCCTAGAGGTAAAAAATTGGAACTTGTTTACCTACACCCATTTTTTGATATGTAGCAACAAAATTAGGGTTTCTGACATATAATTGGGGCCATCTGGAGGTCTTATACCCACAAGATATAGTAACTATGGTTAGTGCCACAAATGGGGGCCGGTTGAGGCAATATGCAACATGTTTTTTGTTTCCCTTCTTATAATTAATATTCAAGTAGAATTTTTGCAATTACATGGACCACTTATGATAGCATCCATTTTGAGACATTCCCTATGTTTGCATGAATTGCAAGGGCTTGTGATCAATGTGGATGATCATTTCCTTTACCATAATATAATTCGTCCATTTTCAACATGTCTACACAATGCAGTACATCTCCTTGTCATAGGTGGGATACCTACAAACAATATCAGAGAATGTATCATTACGATAGGACACTCGATGTCCATGCTAAGTGAGGAATGCACAAACAGAATAATCAGAGGCATCTATCTCATTCTTGAATGGTATTTATATGTTTGGGAAAGTAAGGATTGGTTTTGAGTAGAGGAAACATTTTAGATCCTTAAATGTTTTATGTTGTGACCAAAACCCAACAAAACTTCACTTTAGATCCACCCTTTGTCACTTGGATAAGAGCCAAGTGCTATGAGAGAACCCCAATACGAACCTGTGGTAGAATTTGGCATGGCCAAAGAAGTTTTGGAGCTCTGTTAGAGTTGTTGAGACCAACCAATCATGAATGAATTATATCCTGGTTGGGTCCACATGCACCCCATGTTCATCCATGATGTATCCTATATACTAAATTCTTTAAATGACAAATGATCATTTCTGTAGATTGAAATATAACTTGTGTTGTCGTCGAGTGCTTAAGATCTATTGAATGTGTTGCAAACATTATGCCTAAGTTACATATAATATGAGGATTTCATCCAAATATATGACCACAAAATATTTTATGAATGACCACAAGATATCATCCATAATACTCATGAATGTTTTCATAGCATTATTCAATCCAAAAGGCATGACCCACCACTCAAAAATACTTATTTAGACTTAAAGGTGGTCTTCCAAACATTGGTTTGTTCAATCTAGACCTAGTGATATATTGAATTTAGATTAATATTTATAAAGAAATTGGCACCCTTAAGTTGATCAAGAAGATCATCAACTAGAGGGATCATGTATCAATTATTGACAATGATTTTGTTTAGGGATCTGTAATAAATACAAATTCGTCATGTCTCATACTTCTTCTACACCAATAAAATTGGGCTCCCACAAGGTTAGGATCTTAGTCAAATGTGGCCCTTTTATATGAGCTCATGAATTTGAAATTGTATTTCCTCATTCTCCAAAAGAGAGCATCTATATATTGGACCATTAGGTAAAATAGAACTAAGTATCAAGTCAATTGCATGTTTGAACTGACAGTGTAGAGGCACCCCCACAGGTGAAATGAAGATATATTTGTATTTGTCTTGTCCACCTGATTCTTCTATGTAGAGAAATATTGTGTTGAAGTGGTTGTGGTCAAAGTGACCTTCCATTAACCTTTTGACTGAGCCATAAAGAGGAATCTTTTTTTTTGGTTTGAGATATTACCTTTTGGCACTGCTTTGCTAAAATAAAGGAAACAAAAATAATCGAAACTACTTCTAGTACCCTATAAATTTGTCCTCTCAAAGTAACAATGACACTATAAGCCTTGGAGTCATATAAAACATAATTTTTTCACATATAGGGTTGTCCTAAAATAACATCACAAACTTCAAGTGGGGTAACATCACAAAATACCTCATCTTTGAATGGATTTATGTTGTAGGTCACAAGACATTGATGGATGACATAGAGGTGTCATCCTTGACTACCAATCGATGATGTATGGTTGGGGGTGTGGTATTGCCAATAGTTACAATCTCTTAATGACCTTGGTCGATATCATAATATTTTGGCTACCATAGTTAACAATGAAATGTAGTGGAGTCACCTTCACCCACATTTATGAATGGAAGAGGCACTCCCCCTCTTCAAACTCCTCTAAATATTTTGGCTAGATCTTTGCAGTTGTGATGGTAGAACTAGGTTAAGTGTCAATGGTCTTCTTTCCCTTATCCTACTCTGAATAATATTCTAAGCCAGAGTTTTATTCTTTTTCTTTCATCTCATCCAATAATGATTATTTCAAGCGACATTCAATAGTATTGTTCAGAGAGTTCTTTCAGATCCATCGCATAGGTTTTATGTTTTTCGACGTTTCGGACCAGACTAGTGTGGTCCATCATCAGGAAAGCGTTTCTGAAAAATGAAGGAAAAAGAATATAACATGTATATAAATACCTAAAAAGTTATTGTAAGGAGCCGACTTATTGAAATGAAATCAATAATTATAAATTTTTAAGGATTATAATTGTTTGTTTAATTAATTAATTATTTGTTTTAATAATTAATTACTTGTTTGTTTATTAATTATTTTAATTTTATTTTAAAAAGAGCCGACTGGCCAATGTTTATAAACTAATATTTGGAATTATTCATATTGGCTAGGGTAGGGATCCAATTTTGACTAATTTTCCATCCATCATCTCTGTTTAGATTATTAGGTTGTTTTTCAATTTCGATTGCTTCTCTAAATTTCCTATTCTGATAGTGATCTATCTTGGCAAGTATTTTGGTTTCTTCAATACAGATGTGATGTTTGGTTTTATCTGAGTGTTCTGCGAGAGCTGAGGGATGAGTGCGATTGTGTTTGATGTCATCGGCGTGTTCTTGAATCCTAATTCTAAAGGAGCGACCTGTTTCTACTATGTATTGTTTACCACATGAACATGGGATCATATAGACACCTTTATGTTCAATGGGATCAACAAAGTCTTTGACTGACCTAAGGGAATTCCTAATAGTGTTTAGGGGTTTGAACGTTGCACCAATGTTTTTCTTCTTTAAAATTCTCGCAAGTTTGTCTGTTGTACCTTGTATGTAGGGTAAGTAAACTTTAGACACATCATTATTTGTTTGTTCTTTATTTCTAGGTGTTTTTGTGGCATTATGAAAAGCTTTCATTACCTGATGTTTTTTATAGCCATTATTTTTAAAAACATTAAGGAGGTGTTTTTTATAGCCATAAGTCGTCTTCTTACAATAACTTTTCAGGTATTTATATACATGTTATATTCTTTTTCCTTCATTTTTCAGAAATGCTTTCCTGATGATGGACCACACTAGTCTAGTCCGAAACGTCGAAAAACATAAAACCTATGCGATGGATCCGAAAGAACTCTCTGAACAAAACAATGATCGCAAAAGTGTTAGAACAATAGTATTGTGCCAAGGGATTTTGTGGAACTCACACCACTTTCTAGTGTCCTTTGAATTCCCATTACCCCTCTTTGCTTGCATCTTGGAATAGTTGTCTTGAGGTTGGCCATCCATTCTCTATCCTTTTTTCCATGAGTTAGGGACACCTTACCATGCTTCTATTCTAGTGTATTTGGAGACCCAAACTCCTTCTTATTCCTCTACTTAAATTTCTACTTGATTTGAAAATATATAAATAAGCAATCCAAGAAATCCATCGATGTTTGGATGTACCTATGTAGTCCACTAAAGGTACTTCAAAACCGTATATCTCTAGGAATCTTCGAAACCAATATTTCAGTGCAAGGTGTGGAAAATATTGGTGTACTCTAACACCATCTAGTATCTCTCCTAACTTAGAGTTTTCCATCTCATCTATTAGTCATAATAGTTTTGAACAAGGTAGAATTCCTCCTTGAGGTCATAATAGTCATAAAAGTTTCTCAAGTGGGCTCTATCCTAAATGTTGTAGACTCATCTCCATCATGTATATCCTAGTAACTTTCCCACTAATATTTGACATGGGGAAGGACCTTAAGGAGTGCAAAGGTGATATTTTTGGTGTCCATTTTTGTTTAACAGAGTAATAATGATCTAACCGATTGAACCATTTATCCAAATAATATGCATCTATCTTTTCTTCAAATAAATGAATGCCAAAGTTAACTTGTACCTTGAAGTGTGTCAGACCTCTGAAATGGTTTCTTTTTGAAGGTGTATCGATCATCGTTGGTAGTCATTGAAGTATTTGGCCAAAATTATCCATCATCTAGTTCCTTTGTCACATGAAGGATTCCTCGAGAATTTTTTTTATAAGATATCCTACTTTTTCATCACTCTTTTAATCTTCCATGGGAGGCCACTTGGGATAGCAAGAGTGGTCTTCCCCAAGTGAAATTAGTTCAAGACCCAACTCTTTATACTCTAACCTTGTCCAGGACATGCAACGATAAATAACAAAGAGAAGATTCCTTTGATACCACTAATATGGATTGTATAGAGAAAAAAATGAAAGGAAAGAATATGAATGGAAACATACAAAAAAAATATTGTAGAGAGCATAGTAATGCAGTGAGAGCCAAATTCTATTAACAAGTGAAATAGGAAAATACTATGAAATGCCAAGCAATACAAACTAGCTAGAATGATGGTAGCTTATCTTTGAAGAGAGAGATGTCAGCTACACTCATTTTCAATATGATCATTACAACGGTTGAAATGGAATTTTAAGATGAATTATTAAACCCTAAAGATCGAAAACCATTTTTGAGTTTATTAGGTTTAATGAATGATGAGAATTAAAACAACAATGAGAAAATTGATTAAATTATATTTGAATAACTTAAAGAAAGAATTATAATCATAATAAATTCAATTGCAATTTATGTTTTCTTCCATTTGGATGTTATATCTACCCTAGTGTGAGGATAGGATAATGCTTCCTATGCATATGCAATAGGAAGAGCTACGTCAATGGGGGCCAATGGTCAGAACCCCAAGCACACCTGCAAATGGATGTGTTCAATAGAGATATGAATGGATTTATTGTAGCTATGTTGAAAATATGGAAGGCTTTCATCCCATGTACATGGATGCTTGGACTTGCACATACATAGGATATGCACAATCATCATGTTGACCACCTCTATTTTCCCATCTATTTGGGGGTGGAAGGAAATTGATTTGGTCAGCTTGGTGTCCATTAGAGACCACAAGTTGTACCATAAGGTACTGAGGAACATAATATCCCTATCTAAAATAATGGTCCATGGTAGCCAAAAATGAACCCAAATACGCTTAAAGAAGAGATTAGCAATGGCTTCCATTGTGATACTCTTCTTACACAATGCCAAAATGGCCACCTTAGAGAATCAATCGACAACCACAAAGATTCAATTGTTACCATGCTTGGTGGAGGGAAAACCTGACATGTAATCCATGGAGACTAACTCCTAGGGATAGTTTAGGATAGGTAGAGGAGTGTACAACCCATGCTTCTTAATGGCAAGTTTAGTGATAGCACGAGGAGTGCATGATTTGATATACTTGATAACTCATTGTCATATTGTTTTCCAATATAAATAGTTATGAAGTACTAGTACTATCTTCTCCACGCTCAATTTCCCTACCAGCTAGATGTAATGTGCCTCACAAATTAGCTTTTCATGCTCACTTGAAGGAACACAAAGATGGCCTATATACCATAAAAGTGCATCCTAGAGGTGAAAGTTTGGAACATGTTGACCTATGCCAATTTTTTATATGTCGCAACAAAATTAGGACTGTTTCCATACAATTGGGGCCACCCGAAGGTCCCATTCCCAAAAGAGTTAAGAATCATGGTTATCACCACAAATGAGGGATGACTGAGAAAACGTGCAACACAATTTTTGTTTCCCTTCTTGTACTTAATATTCAAGTGGAATTTCTACAAGTATGTGGACGACTTCTGATGACAACCATTTTCTAGGTTTCCCTATGTTTGCATGAATTGAATAGGCTTGACATCAATGTAGATTATCATTTCCTTTTCCATAATATAATTCTTCCACTGTCGACATTCCTACACAATGGAGTACATCTCCCTGTCATATGTAGGATACCTACGAAAAACATTAGATAGTGTGTTGTTATGATAAGCCACCAGATGTCCATAATGAGTGAGGATTGCACCAATAGAAAATTCAAAGGAATCCATCTCAATCTTGAATGGTTGTTGCGATTTTGGTGGAGTGAGGATTGGTGCCAAGTAGAGGCAGTGTTTGAGATCCTTGAATGTTTTTTGTTGTGACCCAGTTCCAAAAAAACTTTTTTTTAGCTGCACACTTGATTACTTAGCTTAAGAGCCAAGCGATATGAGAGAACCCCAATGAAAACATACAACATAAGTTGGCAAGGCCCAAGAAAATGTAAATATTTGTTAGAGTTGTTGAGTCTATCCAACGATGAATGAATTGGATATTGGATGGGTTCACTTGTGCCCCATGTTCATCCATGATGTATCCTAGATACTAAATTCTATGGATTCCAATTGATCATTTATTGAAATAACTTGTGTTGTCATTGAGTGCTTAATATCTATTGAATTTGTTGCAAATGTTCTATCCAAGTTATGTTGAATATGACGATACCATACAAATATATGACCACAAAATAGTTTATGAATGACCACAATATATCATCCACAATCCTCATGATTGTTTTCGAATCATTAGTCAAGCCAAAAGGGATGACTAACCACTAAAAAAGGCCTTATTTAGAATTGAAGGAGGTCTTCCATACATATTTTTTATTCAATGGAGACTTGGTGGTAGCCTAACTTTATATCAATCTTGGTAAAGCACTTGGAACCCTTACATTGGTCAAGAAGATTGTCAATACAAGGGATCATGTATCAATTCTTTATAGTGATTTTGTTGAGGGAGCTATAATCAATATAGATTCTCCATGTCCCAATCTTCTTCTGCACCAATCCAGTTGGGCTCCCAGAAGGTGGGGAGTTTGGTTGAATGTGGCACTTTTGGATGAGCTCATGAATTTGACATTTTATTTCCTCATTCTCCAAAAGAGAGCATCTATATATAGGACCATTAGGTAAAGGAGCACCAAGTATCAGGTCAAATAAATGTTTGACTTGGTAGTGCAGAGGAACCCCTATAGGTGAAGTGAAGAAATATTTTTATTCCTTTAAAATATTTCCCACCTACTTCTTCTATGTAGAGAAACCTTTTGTTGAGGCAGTGGCGGTCACAGTGACCTTCCATTCACCTTTTGACTATGTTGATTTTTGTATCTTCAGGCAGGTATTCTCACATGCCCTGGGTGTTGGGAATGTGGGAGTCATCGTGGGAACCACATCACACTTTTGGTTTGGAAAAAAACCCCTTGGATTTTGAGTTGGGGGTTTGATGATGGGCTTTGTGGGTTTGTGATAGGGCTTTACACCCACAGGAAAGTCTAATTTGGTGTTGACTTTATGGAGGGGCTTCTTAGGATAACCCCTATACTTTTATAAATAAGAGAGAGGTCATTGTGACATTTCATTTTGTATAGTGTGTGGAGACATGATGGAATTGGAATAAGTGATTATGCACTTGTTCCAAGAGGCTTGGTGATTTTAGCAAATGGAAATTATGCAATGGTGGAAAATCTAGCCTAGGACAGAGGAAGTCACAGAGAGTGAATCGTACGAAGGTGTCCATACATGTTTTGTATATATGTATGTGAGTTGCATGTAGGCACAATCACATACATTTGTGGGTTGCAGGTAGGAACAATCACATATGTATGTGGGTTGCAGGTGGTCGCAATCACATACATATGCAAGTTCCAGTGGAATAAATCACGTATGTACGTAGGTTGTAGTAAATAGAACCATGTACATAGTTTCTTGGGTAGGAGTAGGTATGTACAGGATGACAAGTGACATCATAAGGTCTTACCGATGGTCTAGAGTATATTTGTGGGCAGAGAAAGTTTCCAAAAAAATGTTGAGAGTTCTTTTTCTGATTTGTATGGTTATTGGAGGACAAGGTTGTCCTCAGATTTTTGTGAAAATTGTATTGGATGAGAGGATGAGTTTTGTCCTCATATTTGGTGATATTTGTATTGGATGGAAGGGTTGGTTTTTCCCTCTAGATTTTTTAATCTGATAAGGTTACAAGAAAATCAATATTGTGTCTCATATGGGTTGATGATTCATCTCTTATATTTTGTTTTTCCATTGCATACGATTTCAATCAACAATTTTCAGTGTAAAATTGTTCAGTGATAACAGCTAGGGTTTTACTGTTAGATCACTAGGAAGCAATTTTCAGTTTTGAAAATTAGTCACATAGAGTTGCATGTGAAAATTGATACGGTATTAGAGATTGGGATATGAAGAGAAGGGGATCAACTTGAGACACATCTTTGGCTACAACACTGAAGGAATTTTGTTCTTGTTCTTGTTCCAGATAGACCACAAGCGATGGCTCTGAGGGGGAGATACAGTGATAGTTGTAGGTGGAAACAAGTTAGATGGTCTATGGTTTGATACATGGATTAGTTTTTCTGGATGAGGAGTTGTGGGATATTGCATCTTGGTGGTGTGGTAGGTTTGGATTTTTAGTGGATTGATGGAGAGCTTGGTTTGTAGTAGTATGTTGTGTGGTGAGTTTCCAAATCAAAGGATGGACTTCCAATGACTTGTCATAGTAAGTTGTGATATGTGCAACTCAGGTGCTTTGGCATAGATGAGATAGATTGAGACGTTTGGCATGTTGATGAGATAGATTCTTTATTGGGCCATACAGTTTCACATTATCAAGGTGCAATAGTCTATGAGGTATTTGACCCAGGAGGATGAGGACACTTGTAGAGATGAGTTGTAGAGGTCTAGAGTGGACTATACTGAGTGTCCAAAATATTGGGATTTTTTAGAGAGAAGACATAGGTTCAGTTGCAGCGTGTGCATAGACATAGAGAGTTTTGTGACTTGGATGATGGACTTTGGAGGAATTTCATGGGATGGTCGTAACTTCGATGATCAAGATGCTTAACTTGGAGGATTACATGGTTCTTATATAGTGGGAAACACTGGCACATGATAGGGGCACATGATTTGTGTGTGAGCTTCATAGTGTTTGACTCATGTATGTATGAGGAGTTTGGTAGGAAGACTAGGTAGGTAGTATAGGGATCTGGAGCAGTGGTATTATAGATGGAGTGAGGGGATGTGTTGCGAATGGAAAATGTGTTATGGGTGCCAGGAGTGTGTTCTCAGCCTCAAGTATTAAGGAGTAGGAATATGCAATGTTATTCCAAGATGGAAATATGTTATTGGATGTTTAGTTGGTGAATGTAGCATTGTGGTGTCTTCTCAGGTTTTGGGAACATTTTGTGCAGGGGATCTATGCATGAGAGATGTTACTAGGGTTTGGGAGGATATTGATTAATTGTATATAGGAGGAGACTCAGTTAGTGTTCATGGATGATATGGATGGTATGGTGAAGAGTAGAAGTGATGAGAATCGGGCTCTTACAGCTCACACTAGGAAGGGAAGAAGAGGAAGAAGAGGTTCTTGTGGGAGAGGGGCTTCTCCCAAGAGAGAATCATATCCAAATTCGAGATGGAAGAGGGATATTAGTAATATTTGATGCTTTGAGTTCCATGATTTTGGTCATTATGCTTCTCAATGTCCACATTGGAGGGGAAGGGGAAGAAGGCAGTAAACATCGAAAACAGAGATTGATGAGGTTGCAAACAAGTTCAAGAGGGAGATCTTGTTGGTATCCACCCTTTCAGGTACAGTTTCTAGCAAGGGGACTTGGATGGTGGATAGTGGAGCATATTTCCATATGAAAGGTACTAGAGTGTTGTTTGACACTTTCACAGAGGTTGGCTTAGACTTGTGTATGGATCTTTTCATGGGAGCCAAACATGTAGTATGGGGATCTAGTACAATATCATTATGATTGGAGTTAGAAGAGATGATGAGGGTGTCAAATGTGTTATGGGTTCTAGAAGTTAGGAAGAGTGTTCTATCATTATTGAAGATTGAGAAAAAGGGGTGCCAAATATAATTTTGGGAGGGATAGGTGTTGTTTGTCCCTAGATAATCTAGCTTCAGATCAAAGTTGACTCTTGGAATTACAGAGGGAAAAATATATAGTCTAAGGGGCTAGCCTATGTGTTCTATGGCTATCAGGATCAGAGAAAATGATGAAGAGGAGAATATAGCTCCACCAGTGGTGAAGTAGGTAGCTCCACTAGTGGTGTAAGATAAGAGGAAGCTAGAGTTCATAGGGATTCATCCCTTAGGATCTAGTCGGGAGGAGAAGCCTCCCAAGACAATGTAGAGGATAGTGGATAGGGAGAAGGTAGCTATGGAGGTTGTGTAGACTCAAAGGTAGTTCTAATTTAGAGGGATCCATGAGAATCTAAGGTAGTTAGGAGGCTCATAGGGAGAGCCAACCATTCATAGGAAATTCCCCCTCAGGTTCAAGTGGGAGAGAGGCATCTTCCAGGACTGATATGAAGGTGTCATGGGTTGATGAGGCTAGACAAGAGGTTTAGAGGTAGGAGGCTTCTGGATTTGTGTTCCCTACATGGAGGATGCATTTGTTTCAATAGGCTTCACTACAATGGTAGAGCGAGCAACCAATTAGGTGGATTGGAGAGCAGTTGTGGTAGTGGATCCAGTGTGGGAGACATAGGTATGCCTAGGATGTGAGACAGAGGTACTTCCAAGTGATTGTGGAGTGTAGTGAGAATCCCTCCCTCACTAATAGGGAGTGTTTATTTTTGTATTTTTGGATAGGTATTCTCACGTGCCCTAGGTGTTGGGCATGTGGGAATCATTGTGGGCACCACATCACACTTTCGGTATGGTGAAAACCCCCTTGGATTTTGAGCTAGGGGCTTGGGGGATTGATGATGGAATTTGTGGATTTGTGATGGTGCTTCACACGCACAAGAAAGTATAATTTGGTGTTCACTTTGTGTAGGGTCTTCTCAAGATAACCCCTAGATTGTATAAATAATAGAGAGGTCATTGTGACATTTCATTATGTACAGTGTGTGGAGACATGATGGAGTTAGCATAAGTGACAATGCACTTATTCCTAGAGGCTTGATGATTTCATCAAATCGAAATTCTACAATGGTGGTAAATATTTCCTAGGAAAGAGGAAGTCGCAGAGAGCGAATCATATGAATGTTTTCATACAAGTTTTATGTATATGTATGCAATTTGTAGGTAGGAACAACCACTTACATACGTGGGTTGCAAGAAGGCTCAGTTGCGTATGTACATGGGTTGCAGGTGGGCATAGTCACATACATACATGGTTTCCAGTGGAGCAAAGCATGTATATACATGGGTTGTAGTAAGGAGAACCACATACATAGTTTTTTAGGTGGGAGAAAGTTCGTAAAGGTTGACATGTGATGTCATAAGGTTGTACAAGTGGCCCAAAATAAATTTGTGGGTATTCCAACAGAGGAAGAACACCTTCAGTAACCACCCACATAACCAAATCAAATATCAACACACCGATGCTTTCACGTGGTAAAAACCCTACGGGGAAACATCCATGAACCCATCCAACGCGACCACTTGGAGTAGTTTATTAATGCAAAAGAAAAATATTACAAGGAGATTTTACAAGAGAGTTTCTCACAATCGATCATCGACAAATGACCCTCCATGCTTTTTAAATAGAGATCATGGACCAATCGGGTNGAGGAGAGTATGAAGCATTAGATCACTCTATGTCGAGAACATATCATGATCGTCGGATTTCCTAACTACAAATGCATACTAATGCATACTAAAGAAACACACTAAGAAACACACTTTTGCCTAATGACACATTAGACCAAGTAGATATTAACTAAATCCTAAGTGTCTAAATATCCTAACAAAGGAACTTTCCAGTAAATTGTTGAGGTTTAATTTTTTTTTTTATTTGTATGGTTATTGGAGGACAATGTTGTCCTCAAATTTTGGTGAAAATTTTATTGGATGAGAGGACCGGTTTTGTCCTCGGATTTGGTGATAATTGTATTGGGTGGGAGGGTTGTTTTTTCTCTCAAGATTTATGAATTTGATAAGGTTACAAGAACATAAATATTGTGTCTCATATGTGTTGATGATTCATCTCTGATATTTTTTGTTTTCATTGCATATAATTTAGTCAATAATTCTCAGTGTAAAATTGTTCAGTGATAACGACTAGGGTTTTATTGTTAGATCACTAGGAAGCAATTTTCAGATCTAAAAATTAGTCACATAGAGTTGCATTTGAAAATTGATAGACTGGACCATTAAGAGGAAATTTTTTTGAGTATGAGAGATTACCTTTTGGCCCTAATTTGTTGAAATCAAGGAAACAACAATAGTCAAAACTACTTCAACTGGCACCCTATAGAGCTAGCCTCCCAAAGTAACAATGACACTATGAGGCCTAGACTCATAAAAAACATAGCATTACCAATTATAATGTTTTCCTAAAACAACATCACAAACTTCAAGTGGGGCATCATCACACAATACCTCATCTTTGCATAGATTGATGCCATAGGACATGAGAAATTGATGGCTGACGTAGAGGTCTCATCCCTAGTTCAACCAATCAATGGTGTATCATTGGGGGTGTGACATTGTCGATAGATTCAATATATTTATGACCTTCGTTGACTTCCCATTATCCTTATTTTCTTGCATCTTAGACTAGTTGTCTTGAGGTCCACCATCCTTTCTCTATCATTTTTTATATGAGTTAGGTCCACCTTTACCATGTTTCTATTTCATTGGATTTGTAGATCCAAACTCTCGCTTGTTCCTCTACTTAAATTTCTTCTTGATTTTGGAACTATATCAATAAGTGGATCCTAGTGAGAAGATGTCCAAGAAATCCATGTCTATATGGATGTACCTATGTAGGGAACTACAATACTTCAAAACCAAGTGTCACTAGGAGTCTCTAATACCCAAGTTTGATTGCAAGGTATGGAAGATAATGGTGTACTTTTGCATCATCTGGTCTCTCTCCTGACATAGAGTTGTCCATCTCATGCACTAGTCATAATAATTTCCAATAGGGTAGAATTCCTCCTTTAGAGAATAAAAAAAATCTTCCCAAGTGGGATTTTTCCTAAATATTGTAGACTCATCTCCATCATGTCTCTCCTAGTATATTTCCCACCAATATTGACATGGGTAAGGGCCTTAAGGAGTGCAAAGGTTATTTTTTCAATGTATAAATTTGTTAGAGAAAAGTAATAACCGACCTCTAATAGATTTAACCATTTATCTAAAGCATATGCATATATATTGTCTTCAAACAAAGGAATGTAAAAGTTTATTTGTACCTTAAAGGGTGTCACACATAAAAAATGGTATCTTGTTGAAGGTGTCTTGGTCATCATTGGTATTCGTTGAAGGATTTGAGAAAAATTATCCATCATCTTGTTCCTCTATCACAGTAGGGATTCCTCAAGCAACAACTTGATAGGATATCCTTCTTCAACATCTCTTTTTTCATCCAACATGGGAGGCTTCTTGGACTAGTGAGAATGGTCTTCCCCAAGTGAAATTAGTTCAATACCCAACTCTCTATATCCTAACCTCATTAGGTACTTGCACCGAGAAATAACAAAGATAAGATTTCTCTGATACGATTGATCTTGATTGTATAGAGAATGAAAATAAAGTTAGGAATATGAATGAAAACTTACACACAAAAAATATTGCAGAGATCGTAGTAATACAATGAGAACCAAATTTTGTTATAAGTGAAATAGGAAATGAATGTGAAATTCCAAGAAATACAAACTAGGTAGAATGGTAGTAGCTTATCTCTAAAGAGAGAGATGTTGGGTATGCTCATTTGTAAGAGGATCATTAGAAGAGGATGAAATGGCTGTTTAACATGAAGTATTAAACCTTAAGAGGAAAAAAACCTAAAGATCCAAAAGCCTAACCCTAGGAGATGAAGTAGCCAAAAGGAATGTGGGTCATGAGGAGTCTAGTTGATATGTCAATTTTCCAGGGCCACAAATTTTGCATTCAAAGTCCATTTTGGGTGCATAATAGCCCATTGGAAATATATTGATGACAAGAAGATGTCAAGGATGTGGAATGTCATAGTAACCCTAATCCTTCACAAGGACAAAAAAATGTTGTTTAGGGCCTCAAAAAACTATGGAAGTTTAAGACCTAAAAAGTTGGAGAAAAACTACCAAGATAGGAAATTGTTAAGAGTCAATGGAAGAGGTGGGTGGACATTGATATCACTACAAGGAGAACAAATTCTTGTGGAGGATTTTATGGAACCTCCCTAAAAAGTTTATCCATTAGTTGTTTATAGTGAAAGTTGTTAGTGGATGTGGGCAGCCGAAGGTTTTTATAATTTTTTCTTTTTTTGATATGCCTTTAAGGTACATACGCACTAGTGCACACTTGAAACATACTACACAAGTGCTTAAATGTTCAAATTCACTATAATTGTTGATATAAGAGGTTGTTAGCAGACGCAGATGACCAAATGTTTTTGTGGATGTTTTTTCGGTGCGCCTTTATGGTACATACACACCAATGCAGAACTAAAACATAATGCATCAGTGCATAGATGTTAAAAAACACCATCATAATTTATAACAAAAATAAAAATCATTGATCAAAGCGCACCAATCCCATTGAATATTACGCACTCATGCATAAAACTGTCTAATGGTGCACCACAGTATGGGTAAATAAAAAAAATTACCAAACTGATTTTCATTATGACACCTTATCCTATGATTCTAATATCTCAAGACACTATTTCTTACTCTATTTTCAGGGATGCCCTGTTTCGAGTGCTCCTCGGCGAGTTCGATAGCTCCATCAGTTGATTCCACACATTTCTTTTTTTTTGGAAAATGCCACAATTTTTCATTTCCTCTTAATGGTGGAACCATGCCTCCTAGGGACATAAGAGTCCAGGTAATTTGTTTATTACCTTCCAAATTTCATTTTGATCCATTTAAAATTCGAATTTAGCTTGAAATTTCATAATTTTTTCAAAAACAATTCCAACTCTAGGCAGTGCACCCTTTCAATTTTGCTCGCCCGAGAGCGGTGCATACTATGTTAAATTCACAGTAAGCACCACATTTCTAATGCGTTATAAAATACAACACTTGGTAAAAAACAAGCCCATGCTTTTCTAACACAAAAACATCTATGTGTTCCATTTAACCAAGCGCACTACTAAAAATATGACACAGAAAATTTAACTCAACAATGCAACCATTTTTAAAAAATGAACTAGTACCATTAGCACACTTTCACCAGAACATATATTGATCAATTTGGCATAGTGGGGTGTTTCCTTTGACGCCCCATCTCCAGTTCTCTATGCTTCATAAAGCACCACTAAACAACACGGCAATGCTTCAATAACACGGTAGCACCAACATGTTCATACTAACACATTGCACCGCTTAATTTGCAATAAATCAATATAACGACGAAATGCCCATAGTGCCAACAACCACATCAGTGCAATATACTAGAAAACACACCACTAAACATCACGCTAGTGCTCTAAAAACTATATCACACTGGTACAATTGGTTAGTGAAAGTGCACTGCCATGTTTACATTCCATAAAAATTGGGGCAGTGGTGCTTTTATGTTAACCAAATGCATGTTGGATCATGTTGTCATTGATGCCAATAGGTTTGATTACTTGGGAGATTGTTGGATCATATGTCATTGATGTAAATGGTTTGGTTTGATTGATGTCATTGGTTGATGTCAAGTAATTGATTGATATGATTCCCTTGATGAG
>SNQJ01S0003696.1:139577-165124 GCA_010110895.2 Picea sitchensis | reverse complement strand
TGGCAGATGGACGAAGATGACGGCGCAAAGGCTATTTAGGTTTTACTACATCCTGTTTTTTGCTTTCGGTTTCCTGTCTACTGCACTCTTGAACATTTTGCACCTGTCCTGGTTTCCTCCGGGCAGGACAGGTGCATAACATACATATGTTTTTATTTGCAAAAACTGCTTTTAGCCCCTCAGATACTGGTTTCCGGACATCGACAGTATTCTCTGGTGGTTTAAAGCCTTGACTCTGTATTTTTGTCTAAAGTTCTGTGATTATCTAATATAGAAGGTCCTACCCCTTTTTTTACTCAAAAAAAAAAACATTATAATTTTTATTATCATTAAATACATATTTTAATAAAACTAATTGTAAATATTTAATGTTTTTATGAAATTATTTATAAATAAATTTAATTTATTTAAAAAAAAAATACAATTTATTTATTTATATAATTATTAATTAAAAATTATTATTAAAAAAATTAAATTTGTTTTCTTAAAAAATAAGAAATAACACCTTTAAAAATTAATTCTTTAGAATATACAAATTCTTTAAATAAATGTTTGTTACATATATCATTTAAATAAACTGTAATATCTCAATAATTAAATATTATCTCATGTAAATGAATCTATAAAATTGATTAAGTCAAATTCCATTACCTATCATGTAATTAATGGATTCCATAACTTTTATTTATGTACAACCTCACCATGCATGTAATTAATGGATTCCATAACTTTTATTTATGTACAACCTTACCATGCATTTAACCTCACTTTGCATTTAAGGGATTTAAGTAAATTTGATATATCAAATTTTTGTTTTAATGGTAAATTTTTATTTATAAATTATAATTATTTTTATTTATAAATCATGATTAATTTAAATTTTAAAATAGTATAATAATAATAATTTAATTTTAAAATCATAATCAAATCAATATTAAATTAATATATATAAATTAATGTATAAGAAAGATTATTATTTTATTTTTTTATTTTTAAACTATTTAGCTCAACAATTTGTTTAATAAATCTAATAAACATTCAAATTATTAAAAAGATCATATATATTTAATAAGCTCCAATACCAGCAATTAAGAGATTTGGATGGTCCTATGTTTCATCTTTAGCTCCATGAAACAAGAAGTTGATCAAGTCAAACTCCATTATAATATAATTAATTGATTCCAGTAACTTTGGAATATGCATTTAATCGACTCCACTATCTCTGCAATTAAGAGATTTCAGTAGCTTGACATCTCCATTAGGTCACAGACCGTATCTTTTGCATAAATAAGTCACAGATTGTATCTATTCATAACCTAAGCGCCTCCACCAATACGTTGGGAAGAGGATTCAGATGGCAGAGCCACCAAAATACGGTACCTGGCTACACGGCCGGTCACCATGGTCGTTCCCTCTGCACCTCCTTAAATAGATCAACACTTTGAAAAAAATTCAGGGCACTCAAATTGTACTTTCAATCACTCTGTAACAAACCAAATTGGATCGCGGATGAAGAGGTTGGTGGTGAAGCCCAGGTTTCAATTTTGAAATTGGGCTCTGATACCTTGTGTAAGGCCCTTTTCATGGGTCTCAAAGTTAAATGATAAAATTATAATCTAAATTACTTTTTCTTTCTTGAACACGACATCATATTTCCATTTATGTTTGCATTACAACAATCTAACTAATTTATGTTGAAGTTCTAGCAAATTAACCAGCTAAATATTAAATTCTCATTTTGTACAATCCAAAATAATCACAAAACAGATTACACAACATATTTCACATTTTCCATACATAAATCCATATCCTAACTTTCATTCTGAACAAAATTAATACTGAAAAAAAAATACCTCTTGAAGAAGGAGTTTGTCTTTTGCTTTCCTATTGTTGCAAATTGCTTGAAACTGCCTTAAAACTGAATCTTTTCCTCTCAGCCAATTAGGAACATAGCCTCTCCGGCTCCCTAGCTCCAGGATTCCTCGCCCCCAAGCCCAAAACTCCTAGAAACAGATGCCCCCTATCTCAATCCATCAAACTCCAACAAGTTCCTCAAGCAAAAACCAGTAGTACCCTCCTTCAGCAAGCTACTCCAGCCCCCAAATCAGCGATACAGTCCTCCCCTGTGAAAATGATGCTCTCTTCCAAAAGTCCTCTCTCGAATGTTTTTTTCCTCCTCTTATCCTCCTTTCCCCCTCTCTCATTCACCGCCTTCTCCCTTTCATTAAGACTCACCCACCTTATCCCTCCATTCAATGCCAACCACCTTGTCCCGTTCTCTTTAATGGTTCCATCATTCGATACAAAATAATAATTAATAATTTATTAAACTAGATTTTATTAAACATATATTTAATCATTAAATTCATTAATTAGTTAATTAAACCAATTCAGATTCAACAAATATTTAACCAAGACAATTAATTAATTAATTGTTTAAACTAATATACATTAAGCAATTAATTAAACCATAAAAATTGATTAATATTTAAGGTTGTTACAATAATTATTAATTAAAAATTATTATTAAAAATATTAAATTTGTTTTCTTAAAAAACTAAAAATAAGAAATTAAACCTTTAAAAATTATAATTAGAGTATACAAATTATTTAAATAAATATTTGTTACATATATCATTTAGATAAACGATAATATCTCAATAGTTAAATATTATCTCATGTCCATGAATCTAAAAGTTGATTAAGACAAATTCCATTACCTACCATGTAATTAATGGATTCCATAACTTTTATTTATGTACAATCTCATCATCCATGTAATTAATGGATTCCATAACTTTTATTTATGTACAACCTTACCATGCATTTAACCTTATTTAACTTCATTCTGAATTTAAGGGATTTCAGTAAATTTGATATATCAAATTCCTGTTTTAATGGATTTCATGAATGTTTATTTATAAATTATAATTATTTTTATTTATAAATTATGATTAATTTAAATTTTAAATTGGTATAATAATAATAATAATCTATTTTTAAAATCATAATCAAATTAATACTAAATTGATATATAAAAATCAATTTTCAAATTGATATAAAAAATAAAAAAATTTAAACTAAAAACCACTTAGCCAAACAATTTATCCAATAAATCTACTAAACATCCAAATTATTAAAAAAATCATATACATTTAATAAACTCCAATACCGTCCGTTAAGAGATTTGGATGGTCCTATGCTTCATCTTTAACTCCATGAATCAAGAAGTTGATTAAGTCAAACTCCATTATAATATAATTAATTGATTCGAGTAACTTTGAAATCGACTCCACTATCTCGCAATTAAGAGATTTCAGTAGCTTGACATCTCCATTAGGTCACAGACCCTATCTTATGCATAAATAGGTCACAGACTGTATCTTATGCATAGCCTGAGCGCCTCCACCAATGGCAGAGCCACCAAAATACAAAGGTGCGCGTCTTGTGTCGTCCGGTAAATGGGTGTCGAATATTCGACATGGGGATAAATGGATATGGTTGGGGACTTTTGATCGAGCAGATATGGCAGCCCGAGCCTTCGATGTGGGTTGCCTAGCCTTGAGGGGAAATTCTGCAGTGCAAAATTTCCCCAACCTGGTCGACAAATATCCACGACCGCGTACATTGAATACTGAAGATATAAAAGCAGCAGCTAAAGAAGCAGCGGCTCTTTCATTAGCGGAAATCCCTGGTGTTCCGATGGAAGTAGGAGCTGCATCGAAATCCGTGGGACATTACCAAGATATAAATGCGGCAGCGGCGCTTTCACGGGCGGAAATCCGTGGTGTTTCGATGGAAGTAGGAGCTGCAGCGAAATCTGCCGTGCAAAATTTCCCCAATACATTGAATAGTGATGATATAAAAGCAGCAGCGGCTCTTTCAGTAGATATAATCCTTGCACGCCATGGCTGCGCTAAGCTATGGAAAGCCGTTCAGCCGTTTCTGCATCGAAGTAGTGTTCCGATGGAAGTAGTAGCTGCATCGAACGAGAAGGAAGATGAGGAGCCTGAGCGCCTCCACCAATACGTTGGGGAAGAGGTTTCGAAGTGCAGAGGTATGGACACTAATTGTAACACTCTGTAACACGTAGAGCGAGCTCACATTTTGATTGTGTTATAGAGCAGAGCGAGCTCGCATTTTGATTGTGTTGTAGAGCAGAGCGAGCTCACATTTTGATTGTGTTGTAGAGCGAGCTCACGTTTATCTAATAAATAACTGAATTCGAGTGGAAGGCTCATTTTTGCTTCTATTATTATGCCTTAAGAAAGAGTTTTATTCATTTGTCCAAGTGGTATTACCAAAAAAAAAACCTTAATGGTCTCAAAACAAAGGTCAAGTTTGTGTCTGGTTATCATAATGTGAACTACATTGGTTGTATTTTACATGCAATGTGTGGGGATTCTTTAGTTAATTTAAT
Source organism: Picea sitchensis (assembly GCA_010110895.2). Taxonomy (NCBI): domain Eukaryota; kingdom Viridiplantae; phylum Streptophyta; class Pinopsida; order Pinales; family Pinaceae; genus Picea; species Picea sitchensis. Next base: position 160,704 of record SNQJ01S0003696.1, on the reverse strand, counting down.
TACTGGTGGCCTTATAGTGACTGTAAATATGATTACATGCATAGTATGTCAATAATGACTGTAAATATGAAGCCGCGGAGGACCAACGCAGCCGCCGAATATTAGATTAATAAAATTAGATTAATCTAATTTTATGATAGATTTTGTTTTATTTCGTTATTGAATCAAATATTTTATTTAACTGAACCCCATGAGCTGAAACCCATTATTGTTCTCCTCAAACACGATTAGTTTCTGGAATGCATCTTGAAGCAACGTGTGGTTCATAAGCACAATCTGGTCTGACGCACAACTTTTGTTGTCGCTGGATTGGTCTGACGCACAATCTAGTCTGACTGTAAAAGGAATAAGATGACTGATTCCAAGGGAGGTGCAGCCATCCTACAATCTCTCAATCTCCCAGTGCGTTGGGATGCGTTGGCTAGACTTAGATGTGTCTATATAAAATGTGAGTGAAAGCGAATTCCACCAAAAACATGAACCACAGACCCATTCCTTCGAAGCAACGGCAAATTACGATTCTGCCTTTTTCAAAGAACCACATACCCAGATCCTCGAAGAACCACAGAGCCCAGATTACGAACAAGAGTTGGCAGCATGTATCAACCGTTTGGACGATGTGGACTGCATGGATCGACCTGCTGCGTTCGGATCCAACGAGTTGATAGTGTCGGATTGGTTTGATCACTAGCACGTAGAGCACACATTTAAGAAATGTTATTTCTAATATAAAACTGAATTGATTGTCATGAAAGTTAAGATTTACTTTTGAGAGCTTTAACTTCAAATATGGGTGATTTGGAATAGCATTTTGTGTTGTTTCTTTAGTTAATTTAATTACTCATCTACAAAACCAAATAAAAACACAACTACAAATATAAGTCTTCTGGTCCAAAACACAGCTACAGAACCTATCCTACAAGGTCAAAGGGAAGCAACTATAGAAGCACATGTTTATACATATATTAATTTTAGATGTTATATTCCAAACAAATTTAAACAGAGAAGGAAAGAGTAGAATCCAAATATTTATTTAATTACAGAACCAAACCCAACCTATAGATTTACATCTTGGAGTTCTAAGTCTCTCATAGACTTTTACAAGCAATCCATGAATATATGACTACAAATGAGTCTCTCACTCTAAAAGTAGTGAAGTTCACAGGGACTTTACATACATATTTGTTTCCATCATAATTCAATTGGTCTCTGAAAAAATTGAACTTCATTAATGGTGCTTCTTCAAATACCCATTTATAGTGCACTGCCAAATTTCCTTTATTGTTCTGATTTTTCTAGTTGATTTCATTTCTATAGCAATGCATGGGCCTTTGTATCCAACAAAAAAAAATATAGAATATGATGAGCTATAGCATAGGTATTCATAGTCCATTTAATTCTTCCACATAAATTATGTATACTAACCCCCTTATCCCAAGTTTGTATGAAACTAGCTTAGAAAATTAAGTAAAAGGAGAAGCCAATATTTTGGGATGATGCTAATTACTCAAGGGAAAGGATGCTATCACATAAAATACCCTTGGAAAGAAAACAATGGGAATTTAGAAGAAATGGACAAAACCATAGAATCTTTGAGTAATGAAGGAAACTAAAGATGAGCCAACTCCTCTTCAAAAATACAATATGTGTCCTCACAAGTTTTGTTTTCAATTCAACTAAATACTCAATAGAATATCTTCCTTGAGTCTTCCTACCAACTCTCTTTGCTAATATTTCCTTCATTACTTTAGCTGACTTAATTGGAAATTGTTCCTTCCATTCCAACACATTCCCAACCTCATAATCATTTATTTGTTTGTGAAATTTGGATAGGTCAACAACATTAAATACAAGACAAATATAAAAAAAATTCAACAAAACTATTTTATAGGATTATCATAAATCTTCACATGAAGATCACATGAATCATTCTTGATCCATAAACGATGATCCTATGGGTTGTCTATATTGTCAACATGGATACTCGTTGCAAAAAGAATTTACATGTTATCACATAAAAAAAATGCTCCACCTAGACCAAAATGATAGGTGTATCAAAATATTCCAACTATAGTATGTGTACCATGACTTTTACACCATATCCCCTTTAATTGGATTTAGGAACCATTTTCCTAAAGTTAATTTCACTCTTAAAGCCACATGATCCCACTTGTATGTAATATCCCCTTTAATTAACTTTAGGAACCATTTCCCTAAAATTAATCCCACTTAATTAAAACATAAACCTTTTTATGACTTTCCTTCCTATTTTTAATTTAAAAAAAAAGAAAAAATATGAGCAAAATTCCATTTTTTTTCCTATAAAACAAGGAGGGGTCTCCCCCATTTCATTATCACTCCCATTTTTCACTTTTCATTCTTCTTGCTCTTATTTTCCCTCATTGGGGATCTTTTCCCTCCCTTTATCACAAAAACCCTATTTTTGTGAGAAGAAAACTACTATTGTAACCACCTATAGCCAAAGGAGAGAGTATTTACAACCACACACTCAAGGAAGAAGAGAACCCTCCCAAGGAGAGGCCATCAAAATATCAACACCTTCAAGAGCTCTTTGTGGGTGATATTGTAAAGTCTACCATTTGGGTGATGGACTCATTTATTCTTTGATCAAATTGTTGTTCTTGTCTTTTATTGTTGGGTTAAATATCTCTTTCTACTCTTGGTCTGACCCAGGTTTGGATTTGATCATGGTTCCAACAAAACCCTCTAAAACTATCTTCCCTCATGGTAAACTAGAAGGAAACCAGAAGGAAACATAGTTGTGCGGTCTTGTCAATCAATTGTGTGACCTTTTCAACTTCTTTATGTATCGCTTCCACCTGTAGGGTTGTGTGTTGTTCCCTTTCATCTAGAACTTCCAGAGGAGTGGTTGGGGTTAATTGTTCTTTATTCTCCTCAATCTCCTTCTTTTATTTCTCGAGCGTCTGTGCATTAATTTGGATTTTTCCTTCTGCATTGCTCATGGTTGTCTATAATCCTTGTAAAGACTTCCTTCAACGTTTGTTCTAAATTGTCTGTGTGTTGTTTCTCCTCTTTTGTCTCAAGGTTTACCTGCTTGACTATGAGTTCCAGTGCATCCTTTCCATTCCTATTTTCCTGCAATTTTGATGCATCTATCATTGCACGTGATTTCACTTCCTTCATGAAATTGACTTGTAGTTTAAACAATTCCTTTGTTTGTATCCTCGCCAGTAGCAACTGTACCTATGCAAGATCCTTAAGTGGTGTCTGTGATCCAGATTATTTTTGGCACGAAATGAGAGAGAAGATATAATAAATAAATGTACATAGATATCTCAGATATCCAATAATATAACAAAAATGTATCAGAGATGCAAGCATAAACACAGATATACAATAATACACAATTTTCTAATAATGAGCGAAAATGTACAAAGACTGTAAAAATATAGAGTGAAAGGCTCGCTAGAATGGTGGCAACTTATCTCTGAGAATAGATGTGTCCACTACTCGCATTTGCAAAAATATGATTTTACAATGAGGCTCCAAAGGCCTTTTTATCATAAAGAAAATCCAAAACCCTAAGCCCGAAAGATGAAAAGCCAATAGTTTTGTGGACCCCGTTTTGGGTAGTTTGATGTATCAACTTCCCGGGGGCATAACTTTGGCATACAATCTTCATTTGGGGCGCACGATAGCTCGTTGGAAAGGTATCGTCGAGGAGATTCATTTTGGGGGATCAATCAAAACCTTTTCTTATCATTGAGAAGATCGATCCCAAAAAACTTCATTTAGGCCCTCAAAATGGCCCCGAAAGTTAAAAACTGCTATAAATAGTAAATTGCCAAAATTGCCAGAAAATTGTTTTAAGCCAGATAGAAAAGGTGTGTGGCCACCGATATCCACCTGGATTAGTCTGGGATATCACTTCATCCATCTGTAGCATATCTGATGTTACTTGTAAGCTTGGACTCGCTTGCGCTACAGTCTAAATGGTGTCTTGTTCGCTTGGTCCAGTCCTTTCCTCTACTTTTGTCGTTGATCAGATGGGTCTTGTTCCCCTTTCATGCCTTTGCGCTGATTGTATTTGTTCAAGGACCTTCCTGATATCGACCAATGTGTTCTATATCCTTCCTATGTGGTGCCAGACCTCTTCAAACTCCTCGACTTCACAATCGTGTACTCTTTCCGTGACCAGATCGGTCTCGTCCTCGATGATTTTATACTCGAGTATCTTCTTATGGAACTTATCATTCTTGTGCGCCCCCCCTGTGTATATAATTGGCCGCTTGGGTAGCCATGTTTATTTTTGGGTTATTGTCGAAGGGTTTTCTTGTGTTGTTGTGTCCCCCCTTCCTTGTTCTTCATGCGTTGGGGTAGTATCCTTCTTCCCTGCCTGCGCATCCTTCTTTGGTGCATTTACCTTCTAAAGTTGCATTGGTTTCTGAATGGGATTCCTCTGCTATGTTGGATTTTTGGGCGCAACATTGTCTCCTGGAGGTGTCTTGGATGACCCTGCCTCTACTTTCTTTCCCTTTGGCATTTCCTTGGTAATGACTAGGATCTTCTAGTTTTCTTTCCAATATCACATTTCCATTTCAACTTCCTCTGCCTTGATGTAGAAACAAAGTTGCAAACATTCTTTTGATGGGTCCTTGTGCGCTTGGATCCACATATTGTTTTGCATTCCGCTAAATATAGCTATGCCTTGATACTGTGCAACCACTTCCAGAGTGATCCTCTAGGTGTTGGCTATGTTGTCTTGGATGTCGCTAAGGTACCACACAAAGGTCCTTGCATTGCCACTTCTTCTCTTGGGGTTCGACGTGCTTCCCATGGATGTGTACCACGTTGCGCTACAGTGGCCTACTCTATCACAAAAATAAGAGTAGGGAGGCTCTTTCCACCCAATAAGTGTTATCATAATCGACAACCATGAATAGTGGAAATTTGTTCCCAAGTCTTGCATGTCCTTGTATTCTTCGAGGAACAGATTCAACATATATGGGGCTCATATGAGCATGGTGTCGTTTTCGCACTACGCTGCAGCTACGACAACCCTTGCAGGGACCTCCTCCTTGCAACACTTGTGTAGTAATTTTCATACCATTAGTTTTGTATCCATCTTGGTGGCTGCGTCGTTGATTCTTTTGATGATAATCTTGCGTGAGCCTCTCTCTGTCCCATATGTCTTCTTAATTTCTTCGGCGAGAGCCTTCTCCTTTTTCTTTTCATCTAGGTACTATGCGAGACTCTCACCCATTGATGGAAGACCTGTGTGTTACACATGATTTTGGTCACTTTGGTGATGTCTCTACAAGTGATGTATTCAGGCTCCCACAAAGACTTTTTGCCTGAGAAAAGTGACTGTTGTCTTCTCCCAAAAAACACATTTTTAATATGAGTTCGCAGGCTGCCTATATTACAGGGTGCAAAGATCCTTCATTCTCGCAGGCAACCCAAACTTAAGGTGCGAACTATTCACAGTCTGCTCTATAGGTAGGGTGCAAACTTGTTTCAAAGCTTGGAAAAGAGAAGAGGTCACAAAGGTTCTAGAAGGGAATCTTATAGAAAATGAGTTGGCATTCACATGGTTGGTATCCTACTGACTTTTCAGATTTAGTGGGATCATCCTCATCATTTAACCATCTCTTCTTCTCCTATATATTGAAAGGTTTCTCATGGAAAAGGTTAAGCAAGATCGAATGAAGAATTGGTGAAAGAATTGTGTGAAGAACTCTTCTTGGATAGAAGCTTGAAGACTCTATTCGGTCCATCAAGTTGTATTGGATCTTCTTCATGCAAGTGTAGAGAAAGTGTGTGTGTTGAAACCAAGGGTCACTGAAAAGAATCTTGTGACATCAAGGTGATCCAGTTGTATCTTCTACTTTCATTTAATATAATACAATGGCATGTCCCTTTCCCATAAAATCACTCTTATTTTATTGCATAACTCCTTGATCATATGCATAGGTTGACATTGAATATACTTTGCTATCTTCACTTTCGTTGGTTTGTGTTGTCTTGGACCTAATTTCACAAGAGCACTGGAGCAAAGCGAGAACAACAGAGAACTAAGGAAGTGGTATAAAGATATGTCATTCATTCCTTCCTATTAGTAGATTCAATGACTGCAAATTAGGGAAAGAGTCGTGTCCTGTCCTGTTTTGTTCTAGATCTAGGTGTATCTAGGGAAATTTGTTAGTGTCTGCACCTACCAATTTATCCGATAACAAAATTGGCGACTCCATTGGGGATACAACCCATTTTGGTGGTTTTTTCTTGGCCATTTTTGCTTGACCCACTCTTTTTCATTCCCAATCAATCTCTGAGTCTTGAGGAGACCCTCACAGACTCCCTGGCTCTAGAAGTTCCCTCAAAAGTGTTGTCAGTTTTCCAAAAGTTGCTTGATTACAAACCTTCTCGCACTGCATCTTTATGTAGCCTGCGAGAATAATTGAGGTTTGCACCCTAGTGTTCAGTTCAGTGCGAACTTCTCGCAACCTTCCCGTGTCTATCCTGTGACAATCCTTAATTCTCGCACTGTACCCCACTATTAGAATGTGAACCCACTTGTAAAACTTTTGGATTAAGTCTTTTGTGTCTTCAAATGGCCATATTGGTTGGTGTGTCTAGAAAGAACTTCTATGGCCAATGATTGGATGTTTCTTGACTTCAAATCTCGCGAATGATTAGTTTTCAGAAATCGAAAGCTCTTCTTGATCATTTTTTCTCAATTTTTACCTCTTAACCTTTTATTAACAAGGGTATAATCTTAGATTCTGAAATCCGAGTGCTTGTTTGGTCGGGAGCCTTTGATAGGATTAAAAGTTGAGATTAATTGTCCTTTACAATTGCTTATTACTTGGAAAATTGTTACCCATGTGCTTTTGAAGAGACTGGTCTTGTAAGTTTGTTATTTTTATCTTCATTGACAGATCGATTTGGGTGTTTGTTGTCTATTTTGTTTTCGTTGGTTGCTTACCTTTTCATAGTTCCATCCTTATTGCTCGGTTTCTAATAAAAAATTAAAGACATTTTCTTTTTTTAAGCAACCTTTTATTCGAAAAATATGGGCATTCTATTATTGAAAGAAAACAAATAGGGAATTTGCATTGTTCATGATTGTTTGACATTACATTTCAAAGAAGATCATACTTCATAGTTCACATTGTTCCAGAAAAATCCTCTTTCCCTCTTGTAAATAGGATTCATTGAACAAAATTTGTATCATTCATCCCTATTTACGCATTGTTGGGTCAGAGTCTCACACAACATCGGTTTCATTTCCGTCTCCTTTTTGCGTAACAACAACCTTTAATAATATTGTGCAGCTTTAAAATTCAACTAGTAACTTTTTCTAGGGCTCTTTTACACCAACATTAACTAGGCTAGAGCTTTGGAATAGACAGTGAGACACACTCTCCAAAGCACAAAACACACAATAGTATCTTGTGATTAGGAGTGTCAAATTCCATTTGCAACATTTTGTCTTGGGAAGCCCTTCTCACACAAGGGTCAAACCTGAGGTCGCATTGAGATTGACAGAGTTACTCAACCTGCTTTGTTGATATCAGTGTAGAGATTGCATGTATTATGGGGGTCACTTAAAGGTATACCCACAATGATGAGTGAAAGCCTCTCAAGCTGATTTCAGGCTAGATACCCTGCCCTTGCGTGTGGATCAGACTGTCGACTGTTACCCGAGGCATTATTGTTGTTGGTGGTAACCTTAGTAGCCTATCCTCTTAGGGTCTTACACAAGGTGAACGTGAAGGGGTAAGTCTTCACGGTACCTAGAATCAATGTTGACCAGACTCACTCGGGCTCCTTGGAGGGTATACCCACGATTGTGTGTGAGAGCTTGCACCAGGGTGTAAGTCTGTTAAGCAGGTCGTCAACGTAACTTTTCCACCCTGGCCCAGCCCCTTCTTGTCTCGTCATTGCGACGTTGGATTTCATCACCAACTAGTGACTTCAGAATTAGAAGGTCTTGTTTTTTTAGTTTTGCTTCCTACATTTTATTAGTGCATGTTGTTTGTTTACCCAAGTTGACCATAGAATTTCTTTCGTAAAATTCGAACTCGATCACAATTGACCCTCCACGCCATTCACGTAGAATGCAAGGTTGTTGGCAACAATAATATAATCTCTACTTTTACAAGTTGCCTACACAGGGTTTTTAAATTCTCGTCACTCGTCACAACCTTTTTTCATTAAACGACACTTATTACTCGTCGCTTTCTGCATACCTGCTTTTCGATTTCGTTTTCATGACTGTAAGCATGAAAACTCACAGCTGAAATTCATGTTTGATATCATTAAAGGATTAAGGTTCATTTGGTCTATTGTCGATTTGTCATATTTTGCTATGAACATGGTTTTTTTCATGGTTATAACCCCTTGGTCTCAAACACACCTTGGTTACATGAGTATTAAACCACCACCCATTTAGCATTCGACTAATGTTAATGGGGTTTTGATTTATAAAATCTTTGATTCAATTGTTTATTTGACATATTGATTTTGTGATCAAATTGTGGATATGAATACGATTGTTTTCAATTGTTATGATCTTTGTGCATACCATTATTCCGAGGTGTCATTCTAAGTACAACGTGGTATTATGTTTTTGCATGGCCTCGATCTACATGATTTTTCTCACACGCATAGCAATTAACACTCCCGCCTACCATTTCGAGTTGTCTTTGTATTGCGTTGGGGAATCTAAGGGCAATGGATCTATGCTTGTTTTGTCAAACCTTATCGCCGAATCCCCTGTCGATTCCTTGCTGTTAGCCATGGCTCCTGTGGTGAGGATTGAGCCCAACGGTGTCCAGACATTGTTATCATTTGACAATGCCAGAGATGACTTAGAAAGGAATGGTTGGCGTGTGTTTGTTGAAAAGTTTGAGGGTTTTAATTCAACAGTTGCTCAATAATTCACGTTGAAATTCGACGGTTGTAGAGAAAAAATAGGTCTGTGCAGTTGGAAGTAATTGAAGACTTCTTAAAGCTAACCCCGTAATTGCCTCCCAAAGACATGTTTTTGCGTGAGCGATTCTGAGCAAACGGTTTTGAATTAGATCAAACCCTTGAAAACCTAGAACCGAAATGAGCCCTTTTACCTTCATTGCGGGCGGTTTCCCCAGAAATTGGGTCATTACAGAGATATAGCTCGTCCTTTAGAGGTCAAATCTCAGATTTTCTCTGTGGCTGAAAGGTGCATTTTGGTCTGTTTGCAATTGTTGAAACGTTTATTACCTCTCCAAGCCTGTGCCTCAGAAACCCTCTCACCCGTCCAGCTTTATGCCTCAGCCTTCTTCTGTGAACCCTTGATCAATCCAAAGGATTTTCAACCAGTCTGTCAACAAGTTATGCATCTACAGGACCTGTGATATTTAAAAAAAATGCGGAATCAGCTACAACTATCATAATTTCCAAATTTTCTTGACATAATTCGGTTTGTAATTTGAGGTATGAATTAGTTAGCATAATCATTTGTTGTTTTTAGAGTAGGATATTTGGTTTTACTAGATAAGCTGTTTTTATTATTGGAATTAGTTTCTTTTATTTTTTTAGATTGCATGTGCTATTTTAACTAGCTACAGATTCTATAGCTAGTTACTAAAATTCGAATTATTTGTTTTAATAACTGAAAATGCATCTGAAATCTTTTATTCTTATGTGTTTTCAGGAACCTACGATTTCTAAAGGAAATTTGAACCACTGGTGGCATCTCTCAGCATGCTATTTTTTATGTTGTTTTAGAATAGGCTGTTAGTTTTGATATCAAGTAGAATCTGGGAGGTTGCACCCCCCACAATTTTTGGAACAAATTAGATGATATCCACAGGAAACGTTTTGATCTTGTAACCTATATAAATGTGTTTTTTTGTTAACTAAAAACCATCGCCGCCTGGGAGCAAAAACTATGGATTTATGATTGACAGAATTGAATGAAGTTGATATTTGCACAACTTTAGCTTCGATATATCGTATTTTTATTCAAGTTATGGTCATTTTGATTTGTAATTAAATTGTGACTACTTTAGATATCATCGTTTATTACAGATTGATGTGATGAAATTTATATGATATCCGTGTTTTATGTCCCTTATATTACATACAATAATTACTATGTTCAAATTTGAGATTAGAAGATTAATCTTCTTCATTCATTGAACATTTATATACAAATTTTCACAGTCGGATTTATCTCAATGTGATCATTTGTGAAATCATAAAATTGTTGTCACTACTTCTCTTATATATTATGTCATTAGCATTCAATCACTGTTGCTTCACGTTTACGAGAAGCGTTTGTAAAATCTGTTGCGGTTTTACCTCATCAAACAATGAAATTGGATACTGTACACAGGACGAACAGGAGATGCGATTACAGGTCAGTTTGCTAGTTTTATTTTATTAGTTTAACTAATATAGGAATTTCCTGTAATTTGAACACATTTTTGCTGTTTGTTATCTTTATTTTTTCAATTAGATAGTTGGTTATTTCATTGCTGGTGTACAAACATTATAAAAAATAAATCAAAAAGACTGAACGATAGTTTTGTTGTCATTAAATAAATCAATTCATATTTGATTTTCGCAGATTTCGATTAAAATTTGCATTATGTAAATGTTATACATATATCAAAGATATAATCATTTGGATATATTGTACATATAATAAGTAGAGCTATTTTATAAATATTAGTTAACTGTAATTATATTTTAGATTTGTATATAGTTTTCAACGGGTGCTTTTCATTAAGTTATTTTCTTTAGTTTTGTTTTTTTCACTTTCTTAGGACTTAGATTGGACAACTGGGCCGCTAAACCCGTCAGAGTGGATTAATCCAAATGGCTTGGGTTAAGTAGACAACCCCGGATCAGATTCACTCCTCCAGTTGACGAGCGGTCAATTTCGCCCATCAACAAAGGCCTACCCTCGTAAGATTTGGATGGTTCTCAACCCTTGCCTACCAACTCACCAGAGGGCTCTCCTCAGCAGAGTGAAGTCCGAGACATTGCCACTCCAATAGTAGAAAGAAATAACTCTTTAGAATGGTTATGAATTACCAAGTCTTGAGAGGACTTTCGACTTCCTCCTGACTCCGAGAGACGTGTTGTTCGAGTGAATTCTTCAGGAGATATAGTTGTTCAGTATTTTGGATTACCAACTAGACCTTTCATAGGACCTGAGGGTCAAGATCCTTTTCGGACTACTGTTATTTTTAGACAGGATCTCTTTGGCTTAGGAGCAGGCGTTGATATCACTGTCACACCTGAGCTGCCTGAAACATATGATCCAGATGCAATACCTTTTACTATTGCCTATTATTTCCCTGGTATAGATGCTCCAGTAGCTAACCACGTCTTAACTATCCCTCTACAAATGGTCCATTACACAATGGTCCCAGATACTACGAGTCCTCACACCAGGATTACAATGGCTAGCCAAGCCCCCATTGGCACACTGCTTTTGCCCAGATTCACCCCAACACTTCCACCCGGATATCATGCGTTGAATTCTTCTATTCCTACTCCCACACAAATATCATCTGGGACTCCTGGAATTTCCACTCCTTCTGGGAACCATCTCGTTCCCGGTTTTATTCCAACACTTCCTCGACCCCCTTTCAGAGGACCCCTTCCATCCTCTATCGGAGGCACGAACCCTAGTGGCACCATCCCGTCTTTCACACTTAATTACCAGATTCCTGTTGGTGGACAATTTCACCAAGGACAAATCTCAATAGGGACGCAAGCCCCAATTGGAGGGAAACCCCCACCGACCCCACCCTATGGACAAAACATACCTCCATCCTTGGCCCAGTATTGGAATTATCTTATTCAACATAATCCTCACTCGACTGGGGGACAACAACCTCAAGTTAGCTCCGTCATACCCCCTAGTACAGGCCAACCATATCCAGGCACATCTAATCCTATTTGGGGCTCGAACGCTCAACCCCACGCGCCTGTTCAAGGGTACAACCCTATGAATTACTTGCCTCCACCGAGTCTGCCCGGATCTTCACATTATTTGCAAATTGCTTATGGTCCCACTGGTCTACCGACGAGACTCCCTCCCCAAAGTCACTAGTGCCCACATGTGAATCGACAGTTACCCTTCTTAGCCACCCTAGACCTCCATGATCTGTTGAGGATTTAAAATGATTTGATCCATCACTCTCCTCAATGGCCCGCCATGCCGGCCAAACTACCATCCGACATCCCTAAATTAAATGGTAAACTGGGAGAGGACCCGAACAATCATGTAATGACTTTTCACCTTTAGTTCTCATCCAACTCCTTGATGGATGACTCTATTCGTTTACGCCTTTTTCAGCGAACCCTCACAGGTTCCGCTGCAAAGTGGTATATAAAATTACCACGAGAATTCTTCACCGACTTCAACACCCTTGCTATGGCTTTCCTCATCCACTACCACTTACCGATCCACTATGAAACAGGAACTGAGATTTTGAGTTCTTTCAAACAAACCAAAACCACTCATATCTCTGATCACATTCATGAGTGGCGACGGAGACAATGTCTCATCAAACTCGAACTTCCCGATCAGTTGCTAGCAGACTGGTTCACGAAATCATTCGTGAACAACATCACTCGTGACATTGCCATGGGTGGAGTTGTCACAAAAGAACATGCAATTAGCCGTGCTCAATACCTCGACCTCATTTACTTGCAAACGGGTACTCTTTACGACTTACTCCCTGACACACCTCGTCCTTCTTATTCCACTACTTCAACTACTCCTGTTGCTTCTCATGCAGCTGACGATGTGATCGGTACTTTCCATGCCCAACCTCACTCCTTCCAAACCTCTAGCAACAACCCCAAACCCATTTCTTCTAATGTTCAAAATGCTCTATATTTTACCCCTCCCACCGGTAAGACTTCTGAGGTAAACTCTGTTCAATCTACCCCCACCGGAAAAAACAAATCCAAAAAATGGAAAGGGTAAGAACGAGGATAAAAATAATCCGCAATTTGAGAAAACCAAAACACCACATGTTGAAAATGGGGATAAGCGCAAACCCCAATACCCTTGTCTTATCTGTGGTGATAATCACTACACTAAGGATTGTCCACGACGAGCTATGCTTACTAAGTTCCTTCAAGGGACCACGAAACCCCCCACTCTAGTCGTATTGTCACAACCCTTCCCCTCTCAACAACAGGCCCAATTGGTCATTAATGACCAACCTTCCCCCTCTAATACATCCTATGTCTTAATGTGTACAGGTGATTCAAAGAAGAATGACATCACACTTACCACTCGAGCCAAAGATTATCCTTCCTCCAAAGAGAAGGTTGATGCAATACCTCCTTCGTTGTTCCAACCATCTTCCACGACTCCACCTACCAATGGTCCTCTTCATCTCGAACTATCAAGCCTAGATACAGTCCTTTTCCCTCCTCCTAAGGGTGTTGTTCAGAAATTGGCTTTCAATCCTCATGCACGTGATGCCCAGAACTACAGTATTGTCGAAGATCTGTCCCAATCACCGTCCGCAATGTCAGCCCTCGAAGTCCTTCAGAGTTTTCCTATACAATGGAAGGCATTGTTGAAAGCTATTGGTGGAATCGACCCTACGGATACAAATTTAATAATTTTTTACTTAGAAGATCACATTCCAAGGTTACCCCCTCAACTCGCATTCCAAATACAAGATATTGTCTCCGACAAAAACATTTGTAGAACAGTTATTGATGAGGGTGCCTCGATGCGTGTCATGTCTATCACCTGCTGGAAAGCCATCGACTCTCCTCCTTTGACTGAATCCCACAACATGCTCATAGCCTTCAATGGCTCTGGTTTTAATCCTTATGGTGTCCTCCCTTTGTTTCCTATTACGTTAGAAGGCAAAACGGTCAACGTTGAAGTGGAGATCTTTGACGCTCCTCTCGATTACAACCTTCTACTCGGACGTAGCTAGATCGATTCCATGTGTGCAGTTGTGTCCACTGTTTTCCGTGTCATGTGTTTCCCACAACAAGGAAAAGTAGTTACCTCAGGCCAATTGGCCTTCTTTCACTCTGACGCATGTACTGGCCTTCTTTCACTCTGACGCATGTACCGACAACGTACCTTTCATTGCAAAACCCCCCTGGATATGAGAACGTCAATGTGGGTCTTCTTAAAGATTCCTCTTTGATGGGAACTTTCCCCATTCCACCACCCGATATTCCACATGCAATGTGTGGTGATTATTTAGTTAATTTAATTACTGGTGGCCTTATAGTGACTGTAAATATGATTACATGCATAGTATGTCAATAATGACTGTAAATATGAAGCCGCGGAGGACCAACGCAGCCCCCGAATCTTAGATTAATAGAATTAGATTAATCTAATTTTATGATAGTTTCTGGAATGCATCTTGAAGCAACGTGTGGTTCATAAGCACAATCTGGTCTGACCCACAACTTTTGCTGTCGCTGTCGATTGTGGTCTTTTGGAATTTTGGATTTTGGATTTTGCACTTTGCACTGTGAATTTGCAATCGGTTTTCGTTAAGATATTGTTCAGAACAATATACAAAAAATGTTAAAGTTAGATCATATAATGTTGTTTATGCTAATTCGAAGAGCAATGTCATCTTCTGGATATTGAATTTTACTTTATGAAATTGCATTCCATTTTCTTAAGATGGTATTTTAGATCTAGTTCTTATCATATTCTTTGTTATAAGAAGAATTCTATTCAAACCAAACCTGGAAACAGACTAGATTTTTGTTCTTAACTATATGCATGTACTCCCACCGTGTACACTCCTCATGGTTGTTTTAATTTCCGAGGTTTCACTAAATTTGGTAATTGCTGTGATGGATTTGTGATGGTATGTTCTTTGTAATCAAAATCGTTGCGCGAAATTTCATTCAATCATTTCATTAAAAATTAATTAGCAATCGATATTTAAAATCGATCAGTGATCAATTTGGTATAAAATCTATAGTCTTCTTCTTAGAAACGAGTGATTTAGAATCAATCAGTGATCAATTTGGATAAAATTTGAAGTTTATCCCTCCAAAATTATAGATTAATGGTTTATGAGATAGAATTTTCTTTGATCACTTAGCAAAAAATTTAATGGTTGCCTTCCTCAAAAGTTTACCCTTTAATAATTAGCATCAATCCACATGTAGGTTTCCTTGGATTTACCTTGTTTCACGCATAGTGAAAGGTTCAATTTGGTAATGGGATTTTGGTGACAGTTCATGAATATGACGCACAATCTGGTCTGGGATTTTGGTCTGACGCACAACTTTTGGTGACAATCCATGAATATGACTACAAATGAGTCTCTAACTCCAAAAGTAGTGAACTTCATAGTCAGTTGATATTCCTATGGAGTTGAAGACCTCTTCAATAACATTAATTATATTAATAAATTCTCCTTTTACATATTTTTTTTTCCACCATAACTCAATTGGTCTCTGGAAAAATTCAACTTCACTAATGGTGTCTCTGCAAAATCCCATGTATAATGTGGAGATTTGGTGACAATCCATGAATATGATTACAAATGAGTCTCTAACTCTAAAAATAGTGAAGTTCATAGTCACATGATATTCTTATGGAGTTGAATCCTTCTTCAATAACACTAACCCTATTAATAAATTCTCCTTTTACATATTTTTGTTTCCACCATAACTTAATTGGTATCTGAAAAAATTCAACTAATGAATATGACTAATGATGCCTCTTCAAATTACCATTTATAGTGTTGGGATTTGGTGACAATCTATGAATATGACTACAATTACAGATGAGTCTCTAACTCTAAAAGTAGTGAAGTTCATAGTCACATGATATTCTTATGGAGTTCAATCCCTCTTCAATAACACTAACCCTATTAATAAATTCTCCTTTTACATATTTTTGTTTCCACCATAACTCAATTGGTCTCTGAAAAAATTCAACTTCACTAATGGTGCCTCTTCAAATCCCCATCTATAATGTTGGGATTTGGTGACAATCCATGAATATAACTACAAATGAGTTTCTAACTCTAAAAGTAGTGAAGTTCATAGTCACTTGATATTCTTATGGAGTTGAAACCCTCTTCAATAACACTAACCCTATTAATAAATTCTCCTTTTACATATTTTTGTTTCCACCATAACTCAATTGGTCTTTGAAAAAATCCAACTTCACTAATGGTGCCTCTTCAAATCCCCATCTATAGTGTTGGGATTTGGTGAAAATCCATGAATATGACTACACACAAGTCTCTAACTCTAAAAGCACTGAAGTTCATAGTCACTTGATACTCTCATGGAGTTGAAGCCCTCTTCAATAACACTAACCCTATTAAGAAATTCTCCTTTTACATATTTTTGTTTCCACCATAACTCAATTGGTCTTTGAAAAAATTCAACTTCACTAATGATGCCTCTTTAAATCCCCATCTATAGTGCATTTTCAAATTCCATTTGATTGTTTTGATTTTCCTAGTTGATTTCTCTTCTATAGAAATGCATGGGGCTTTATATCCAACAAAAAAAATGAAGTCTAATGATCTATAGAATAGGTCTTCATAGTCCATTTAAGTCTTCCACATAAATTTTGCATACTAACCTCATTATCCCAACTTGCTAGGAAACTAACTTAGAATATTAAGTAAAAGCAAAAGAAAATATGTTTGGGTTGTTGTTAATTACTCGATGTCAAGGATGCTCCTACATCAAATACCCTTGGCAAGAAAACCCTAAGAATTTAGAAAAAATGGACAAAACCATATAATCTTTGAGTAATCAAGGCCACTAAAGATGACCCAAATCCTCTTCCAAAATCCAATATATGTCGTCTCAAATTTTGTTCTTCAATTGAACTAATTACTCAATAGAATATTTGTGTTGAGTATCCCTACCAACTCTCTTTGCTAATATTCCCTCGATTACTTTAACTGGATTACTTTAGCTGAATTAATTGGAAGTTATTCCTTCCATTCCAACACATTCCCAACCTCATACCCCTATTCATTCATGAAGTTTGAATAGGTCAACAACATTAAATATAGGAAAAATATAAAAAAATATTCAACAAAACCATGTTATAGAATTGTCACAAATCCTCACAGGAAGCTCACATGAATCAATCTTCATCCATAAATGATGATCCTATGGCTTGTCTATATCATCCACATGGATATTCACTGTAGAAATATTTTTATATTCTCTTCATGTTATCACATAAAAATGGCCCACCTAGACCAAAATGCTAGGTGTACCAAAATATTCCAACAATAGTATGGGTACCATGACTTTTGTTAGAAAAACAAGATCGTGGAGCAATAAAATAAGACAAATGCATAAAAATAAAAAACAAAAGATACACAATACAATAGATGCACGAATATACATGGTTCACCAAGTGTCGGATACGTCCACCAGAGAAATCTCCTGGTCCTTCCTTTATTATTATCCAACAAATGAAGGGATACAACCTATAACACACATGTTGTAACTTCATCTTATTTCTCTCACAATATCCTCTCTCAGAATACAATATTCACAATGATCCATAGCCGCAATACATTTCCCTCATAAAAGAGGGTTTCCTTCTAGGGAAAAAAACCCTAACATAACTTATACCGTCATATCTATGACCTTATAATGAACGATCAAGATTTACTATAAAATTATAACATACATTTACAATGAAATTTTTCCTTCGGGAGCTTCACACTAGAACCCTCGCCCGAAGGGGGCGGGGGGGGGGGGGGGGGGGGGGAATCCCCCCTGCAATCCCCCTGATTGGAAGGGTGTATAGTCTTCATGGGGTATAAACATAGCTAAAAACAAATACCTATGAAACAAGAAGATAATCAGGCTCCACAACCAACGATCTCCCACTTAGAGACTGATCACAACAACTCCACTATTGTTGTACTTGTTGGACTATATTCCACCTTGGAGCTGAAAAATTTCTCATCTTCACTTTCATGCTTGAAGACCAAATGAAACTGAGCAGAAACTCAATTTCTCCCTAGTTACTCCCTTTGTTAACATGTCTGTAGGATTCCAGCTAGTGTGTATATTTTCCAACTTCAAATGTCCATCTTCCAAGATAGATCATATGAAATGGTACCTGAGATATATATTCTTAGTCTTCGAATGGAAGGATGAGTTCTTTGCAAGATGAATGACACTCTCGATTTCACAGTACAACCTCTATTCTCTTTCTTCTTTCCCAATTCCTCCATAAACCTATGTAACCAAATCATCTCTTTACTAGACTCTGTAGCAACAACATACTCTGCCTCTGTTGTTGAAAGTGCAACAACCTTTTGCAGTTTCGAAATCCAACTTACTGTTGTTCCACCTACAGTAAAAACACACCCTATAGTGCTCCACCTACTATCTTTATCACCTATCATATCTTAATCAACATATCCCTATAGAACAATGTATGAACCTCCAAAACATAATGCATGAGTAGAAGTACCTTTCAAATACCTCAGAATCCACCTTACTTCCTCCCAATGATTTTTACATGGATTGTTCGTATACCTAATCACAACTCCCACTCCATGTGCAATATCTAGTCTTGTGCAAACCATCGCATACAACAAGCTACAAACTGTTGATAAATAAGGGACCCTGGACATGTATTATATATCCTCATGTGTATTGGAACACATTTCTTTGGTTAATTTGAAATTGTTGGCCAAAGGTGTACTAACTGGTTTTGCATTCTGCGTTCTAAACCTCCCCAACACCTTCTTTATGTACTCACCCTGAGACAATGTCAAATTGTGAATTTTCCTATCTCTTGTTATTCTCATACAAAAGATTTTCTTTGCATCACCCAAGTCCTTCATCACAAATTAATTAGCTAATTTATTCTTGAACACATTTATATCCTGCATATTAGACCATGCAACAAGCATGCCATCTACATACAATAACAAGATAATATAGCTTCCATTTTCTATCTTTTCAAAATAAACACAGTGATCAGAATGATATCTAGTATAACATTGTTCTATCATAAACCTGTCAAATTTCAAATATCACTGTTAAATCTGTGCATGACTACACTTAGAGTGACGCACAAACCTTTAGCATCGACCAGCCTCATTTTCGCAAATTATTAAAATAAAAAAAATGTTTAAATTTGAAAACATGCTTTCTTGTCCTTTCCTCTTATTAAAATTTTTATTATAATCGAGATTACAATTGGAAATAAAATTTATTCATATCAAACTTCAAAATTAAATATCAATATCAATTTTTTATTATAGTGTTTCAAAGGAATCTTTGCTTCTCACTTCTTTCTTCATAAATAAAGTTTCAATTATATTATATTATAAATTACAAAAAGGATAAACTCATAAATATAGAATTACAAAGTTGAAAATAAAGTTAGGATAACCTTCAATATATATTGAAAGTCAACATTTGGTGCAAATACAAGCCTTGTGGTCCAAAACACAGCTACGGAACCAATCCTATAAGGTTAAAGGGAAACAACTATAGAAGCACATGTTTACACATACATCAATCCTATAAGGTCAAAGTGAAAAAACTATAGAAGCACGTGTTTACACATACATTAATTTTAGATGCTAAAGAAATGAAAATGAATATTGTAAATGTTTACACATACATTAATTTTAAATGCTAAAGAAATGAAAATGAATATTGCAAAAAAATTTCAACGGAGAAGGAAAGAGTAGAATCCAAATATTTATTTGATGACACAACCAAACCCAACCTATAGATATACATTATGGAGTTCTAAGTATTTCATAGACTTTTAAAGGCACAATCCATGAATATATGATTACAAATGAGTTTCTGACTCTAAAAGTAGTGAAGTACAAAGTCACTTGATATTCTTTTCTACAAATTGATGGAGTTGAACCCCTCTTTAATAACACTAACCCTGTTAATAAATTCTCCTTTTACATGTTTGTTTCCACCATAATTCAATTGGTCTCTGAAAAAATTGAACTTCACTAATGGTGGTTCTTCACATCCCCATTTATAGTGCACTGCCAAATTCCCTTTATTTTTATGATTTTCTTAATTGATTTCACTTCTATAGCATTGCATTTGCCTTTATATCCAACAAAAAAATATATATATGATGAACTATAGAAGAGGTATTCATAGTCCATTTAAGTCCTCCACATAAATTATGTATACTAACCCCCTTATCCCAACTTACTATGAAATTATCTTAGAAAATAAAGTAAAAGGGGAAGCAAATCTTTTTGGGGTCATGTTAATTACTCAAGGCCAAGGAAAAGTATTCACCCTCAATTAGTGGGTAGGCATACAACAAATTAGTGGGTAGGCATACAACATGTTGAACAAATAATTTTCAATTATGTGCTTCATGTGTTCATATGGTTAAAATGTGCATGTTTTGTAATTCATGAATTTGTATTAAATATTTATTGATGTTTTGAAGCTGTGCGAGTTATTAACCTCCAAGTATAACCTTTGTACTCATAATACAATATTCCAAGAGTAAGAGAATCATTAAAGAGATGTGTGAAACCATAGAAGAGAATTCGGCCTTGTTAAAATATAGAAGATGGTGTGCTCGTTTTACCATTGACAATACCCTCGTCACCCAACCACAGGCCGAAGCCTCCCTCCGAGCACCTTAACCTTGACTTGAGAATTCCTCCAGAAGCAAACCCTAGGCTAGATAGCCAAACAAAGAGCAGCACATCAATCCCCAAGGATAGCGCATCACAAAAGACTGATTAGATGTTCCAAACCCTAGCCAAGAGATATCCAAGCCAATACTGAAACAAGTTGTTGATGCAGCTGCAGCTGCAACCCTCCTCCAAACCTGCGCACCAGAATGCAACTGCAGTGCACACCAACTGGGAAAACTGTAGTCCTGAGATATGAAAAATGAGAACTGGCGCCCTGTATTTATAGTAATCCTGCTAGTTTGTTGGGGCCGACTTCTCCTTCTGGGTATGTGTCTGTTCAGTATATTATTATTAACTCTGGCCGACTTCTTCTCTTGGAGGCTAATAGCCTAATATAAATTATCTTCTTGAGCCAACAAGGCTTCTAGGGTTATTAGCCAATTCATTAGGGTTTCTCTTGCTTCCCAGAGTCTTCTATTCTCGTCAGGTTC
>SNQJ01S0003696.1:124194-139567 GCA_010110895.2 Picea sitchensis | reverse complement strand
CGGGTACTCCTTCCTTGTGTTCATGCTTGCGACAAATGCATCCCATGTCTTGGGAAGACCATTGAGTACTATGTTCACCAATTCCTTTTCTGAAGTGATCTCTTCAATAGCTTGTAGTTGATATCTTAGCTGGGAGATCCTTACAAAGTATGATGTTACGCTGTCATCATCATTCATCTTCATGTCACGGAGCTCATTCTTCAGACTCATAACTTGTCCAATGTTTCTGACTGAGAAGAGATTTGTTAAGGAATCATACATCTTCTTTGATGAGTCAAGATGGGAGATGTAGGGTATCAAGTGATCTTTTATGGAGTCCACTATGATACTCATGGCATTGATGTCAACATCTTTGAACTTCTCCATAGCTGCAACGTTCTGCGGTTCCTTCTCTTCTCCTTCTTTAAACTCTGGCTTCACGATCTTTCCTTTCACAATATCCAACACTTTATCTTTAGCAAGGATGAGGTCAATCCTTGTCTTCCATGCTCTGAAGTTGGAGGATCCTTCTAGCTTGTTCTCAGACTTCATAGAATTCGTCATGGCTTGCTTGACTTGGTCAAACCCTAGATTTTGACCAGAAATCCAAACTTCACGTCTTGGCCTTCTAAGTGTACCAGGAGATGCGCTGGGCTAGGGTGCACTGATCTATCTAGAGATTACGTCAATCTCGTCACTTAAGGTGTCTCAACAAGAGGTTTAGGGTTTTTGCAACTACTTCTGCTGGTAACCCTAGCTGCAGTGCTTCTGGAAGCCGCTCCTGCTAGTAACCCTAGCGACAGTTCCTCAATGAGCTCAATATCTAGTGGCTATGTTTCCTTCCATCATTTTGGGATGACTGAAGGGGTGTGGGCCCATAACCTGTTATAATATAGAAGATGGTGTGCTCGTTTTACCATTGGCGATACCCTCATCACCCAACCACATGCCGAAGCCTCCCTCCGAGAACATTAACCTTGACCTAAGAATTCCTTCGGAAGCAAACCCTAGGCTAGATAGCCAAACAAAGAGCAGTGCATCAATCCCCAAGGATAGCGCATCACAAAAGACTGATTAGATGTTCCAAACCCTAGCCAAGAGATATCCAAGCCAATACTGAAACTAGTTGTTGCTGCAGCTGCAACTGCAACCCTCCTCCAAACCTACGCACCAGACTGCAACTGCAGTGCGCACCAACTGGGAAAACTGTAGTCCTGAGATATGACAAATGAGAACTGGTGCCCTGTATTTATAATAATCCTACTAGTTTGTTGGGGCCGACTTCTCCTTCTAGGTATGTGTCTGTTTAGTTCTATTATTATTAATTATGGTCGACTTCTTCTCTTGGAGGCTAATAGTCTAATATAAATTATCTTCTTGAGCCAACAAGGCTTCTAGGGTTATTAGCCAATTCATTAGGGTTTCTCTTGCTTCCCGGAGTCTTCTATTCATGTTAGGTTCACATGTAGAGGTAAATACCTCCCGCATCTACCATAATATTAATAGAACCCACCTATGAAAGTCACATGGACATGATAGTATAAATAAGGAGGTTCATTAGATCACTTGAACACACTCACTCACTTAGCTAAGGTGCAAGTTTAAGGAGCAACAATTGCAGTAGAAGGAGGCGCAAGTCTGGAGAGGGGAGTGCAACAGTCGCCATGGTGTAATCTCAGTCTTTATGGCAGCTCTCTTGTGCACTTCTCTTGGTAAAGATACACTTCTATTCGTATAGGTACGCTCTCTTGATATTGTGTTGTTGTCGTAGAAGTATTGGCATTTATGGTTAATCTTTATATGTTGGTTCTAGTCAACTTGTCGAAATATATATAAGAAAAGGTTACTCTAATCATGGGTGGCATGTGTAAGTTTCTATGGTTGGGTGACAATGATGTGACATTGTCTATGGTTAAACAAGCATACCAAAATTTTAACATGGTATCAGAGTTGATTACCTTCAAAACAATTTAACCACTGGAAGGAAGATCAGATATTTCCACAAAACCTTGTTGCTACATCTTTCCACTGCATCTTTCTGCATTACCTTGCCACTACATCTTAACGTAGTATCTTTCCGTTGCATCTTCTAGCAGTACCTTTTCGTTGCATTGAGTCACAATACCTGGCCATTGTAATGACCTTACCGATGAAACACACTCTATTTTCAAAGCTTGTTGAGCATCATATTCAAGGAGTTGGGACTTATCTTTTCATAGAGAAGTTCTCCCTACCCTAGCGCACCCCCCTACAACACTCTGGTTGTAGTTCTGTAAATTTCATAAATTTGAAATTTCTCAGATCTAGGGTTTCTACCAGTGAAAATGTCAACCAGTATAAGAGTTGAGGATAGATTGGATAGAGAAGATAACTTCAGATCCTAGGATATATATATGGGGATGGAAGAAGTTATAAAAAATAATGGATAGCAGAACACTCTAATTCCTTGTGGAATTGCTATACAATATATCGAGTCAATGCAACATGATGATTATAATTGCTCACCACATGTTGAATTAAAAGTAGGATATTAATGATTGTAGCTATCAATCAAGCACGAGTTGAGAAAGAAAGGTTGTAGCATATTCCTTGATGTATCATGTCAATGACCACAATGATTTGATTAAAGGAGAGTGTGGGTAACACAACAAATACCAATAGTGTAAATCAAATCACAACCCAAATCACTCTCTCCAACTGATAATTCAAGAAATTAATGGAAAGATTATATGTGCATTTAATTACTAAACCCACTAATTCCATCAAGGAGAACAAGTTACAAATTGATCTATTGAGGATTAATTCCATGTGTTGTTAGAAATACTAACCATTGTAATGAATACAAGGAGATATACACAAGAAGTACTCATAGTCATTGAGAAACAAAATCATACACCATAAACAATAGTTAATATCCTCTAAACCCAAATGGTAAAACCAACATTTGATTTCTTTTGTTCATGTTCAAAGTGAAAAAACTATAGAAGCACATGTTTATACATACATTAATTTTATATGCTAAAGAAAGCAAAATGAATATTGCAAGAAAATTTCAATAGAGAAGGAAAGAGTAGAATCCAAATATTTATTTGATGACAGAACCAAACCCAACCTATATATTTACATTTTGGAGTTATAAGTCTCTCATAGACTTCTACAAGTACAATCCATGAATATATTACTACAAACGAATCTCTAACTCTAAAAGTAGTGAAGTTCAGAGTCACTTGATATTATTTTTCTGCAAATTGATGGATTTGAATCCCTCTTGAATAACATTAATCCTATTAATAAATTATCCTTTTACATATTTTTTTCCACCATAATTCAATTGGTCTATGAAAACCTTGAACTTCACTATTGGTGCCTCTTCAAATCCCCATCTATAGTGCACTACCAAATTCCCTTTACTATTCTGATTTTCCTAGTTGATTTCACTTCTATAGCAATGCATGGGACTTTGTATCCAACAAAAAAAAGTCTTATGATCTATAGCATAGGTATTCATAGTCCATTTAATTCTTCCACATAAAGTATGTATACTAACACCCTTATCCCGACTTGCTATGAAAATAGCTTAGAAAATTAAGTAAAAGGGGAAGCAAATATTTTTGAGGTGATGCTAATTAATCAAGGCCAAGGATGCTACCACATAAAATACCCTTGGAAAGAAAACAATGGGAATTTAGAAAAAATGGGCAAAACCATAGAATATTTGAGTAATGAAGGCAACTAAATATGAGCCAACTCCTCTTCAAAAATCCAAAATGTGTCCTCACAAGTTTTGTTTTCAATTCAACTAAATACTCAATAGAATATCTTCCGTGATTCTTCCTACCAATTTTCTTTGCTATTATTTCCTTGATTACTTTAGATGGCTTAGTTGGAAATTGATCCTTCCATTCCAATGCATTCCTAACCTCATACTCCTTTATTCATTCATCAAATCTAAATAGGTCAACAACATTAAATACGGGACAAATATCAAAAACTTTTAGCAAAACCATTTTATAGGATTATCGTAAATCTTCACATTAAGATCACATGAATTAGTCTTGATCCATAAACGATTATCCTATGCTTGTCTATATCGTCAACATGGATACTTGTTGCAGAAAGAAATTGTATGTTCTTTTCATGTTATCACATAAAAAAATGCCTCACCTAGACCAAAATTCTAGGTGTATCAAAATATTCCAACAATAGTATGTGTATCATGACTTTTACACCATATGCCCTTTAATTGACTTTAGGAACCATTTTCCTAAAGTTAATTTCACTCATAAAGCCACAAAATTCCACTTTTATGTAATATCCCCTTTAATTAACTTTAGGAACTATTTCCCTAAAATTAATCCCACTTAATTAAGACATAAACCTTTTTTATGAATTTCCCTCCTATTTTTAATTTAAAAAGAAAAAATATGACAAAAATTCCATATTTTTCCTATAAAACAAGGAGGGGTATCCCCATTTCATTATCACTCTCATTTTTCACTTTTTTATTCTTCTTGCTCTTATTTTCCTTCATTGTGGTTCTTTCCCCTCCCTTCATTACAAAAACCATATTTTTGTGAGAATACAATTATTATTGCAACCATCTATAGCCAAAGGAGAGAGTATTTACAACTGGATAATAAGGGAAGAAAAGAACCCTCCCAAGGAGAGGCCACCGAAATATCAAAACCTTCAAGATCTCTTTGTGGGTGACATTATAAAGTCTACCATTTGGGTGATGGAATCATTTATTCTTTCACCAAATTGTTGTTCTTGTCTTTTATTGTTGGGTTAAATCTCTCTTTCTACTCTTGTTCTGACCCAGGTTCAGATCTAATCAAGGTTCCAACAAAACCCTCTAAAACTATCGACCCTCCTAGTAAACCAAAAGGAAACACAACACACAGATTGAACTGCACAGTCTCACCCAAGATAACTTTATGGGTGACTGCAATGCTCAAGTTCTTGAAGTCTAGGAATGAGTGGGGATCTGGGAATGTATTGCATCT
Organism: Picea sitchensis; assembly: GCA_010110895.2. NCBI lineage: Eukaryota > Viridiplantae > Streptophyta > Pinopsida > Pinales > Pinaceae > Picea > Picea sitchensis. Next base: position 134,582 of record SNQJ01S0003696.1, on the reverse strand, counting down.
TCATCATGCATTACTCTGATTATTCATTCAAGTATTCCTAGGGTTCATTCATCTTTTAGGCCCATGCATGCATTCTTATATATCTATATTAAACATGCATTCATAACCTAATCATTGAAATAAAGTAAACATGCAATAAACATCACATATAACACTTGTTTTACCATGGTTCACCCCCTTCTGGGCTACACCCACAAAGATTTGGATTCTATTCTCTTTTAATTAATCTGTTGTAAAATATGGTATTGCACGCATTACATCTTCAGTCATACAATCATAATGAGGTTAATGAACCCCTGTGATGTGGACTAGATCACACCAAGATCCTCTGCCTGTGATCTAACCCTCAAAATCTACCTTATTCCACTTCTTTGCATCTCAACAACCTTTTTCATTATCATCAATCACTTTGTATTTACTTAACCGAACAAACCAAAACCCAGAAACCTACCTAGACCTCCTAGGTTCTTATTTAAACTATTTTACAAGCTTATAGTCGTTACCACCTTTGTCAAAAACCCTAAACCTATCGTGGTTAGGTTTTTCATCCTTCTTGCCTTTCATGATTCTCCTCTTGCATGCTTATTTTCCTCCTTTCTTTGCATGTTGTTTTCTTTCCAGTTGTTGCACGTGCTCCCAAAATTAGGTCTTTCCTCAAAATATCCTTCCTTCCCAAAATAGGCCCATGCCCAATAGTCCCCTAACACTGACATGTGGCTCATCTCAAGACATTCAAGTAGTGTGCACTCCCTTAATAGCCTATGCTAAGCTGTGAAATTTCCTTTCTAGCTCTTCCCCTTTTTCTTTGCCTTGCACAACTTTCTTTGTGAGCTCTTCTACCCTCTACGTTGTGATGTTCTCTTTGAGAGATTCTATGCTCTCCACATGATCCCAAGTCATCCTCGTCTTTTCCTTATCTAGTTTCACAATAATTTGTGTTTCTTTCTCTTGGAGAGGTTCTAACTGGGCTAACCTTGCCTACTTATTATTCTGCACAATCTTCATTTCCTCCTACAGGGCCTTCATCTCCTGCATGCCATTCACTCATTTTATGATGCTCATGGAATTTTTCCTCTTCTTCAACTCTTGGATTGTAGTGATGATAACCTCCTCTTTATGATATAGTTTTAGGACCTTATCATCTTCTTCTAGCGTTGTCCATAACTGTGTGGTGTTGTCAAACAACTGTGTGACCTTTTCAGCTTCTTTCTGTATCACTTCCACCTGTAGGGTTGCATGTTGTTCCATTTTAGCTAGAACTTCCAGAGGAGTGGTTGGGGTTAATTATTCTTTAATATCCTCGATATCCTTCTTGTATTTATCGAGTGTCTACGTGATAATTTGGATTTGTTCTTCTGCATTGCTTGTGGTTTTCTGCGCGCTATCTAGAATCCTTGTAAATAATTCCTTCACCTTCTGTTCTAAATTACATGCGTGTGGTTTCTCCTCTTTTGTCTCAAGATTTGCCTTCTTGACTACGAGTTCCACGACATCCTTGCCATTCCTATTTTCCTGCAATTCTGATGCATCTATCATTGCACATGATTTCACTTCCTACATGACACTGACTTGTAGTTTTTACAATGCCTTTGTTGGTATCCTCGCCAGTACCAACTACACCTATGCGAGATCCTTAAGTGGTGTTTATGATCTGGATTATTTTATACATGAAATGAGAGAATATATATAATAAATAAATGTACATATATATCTCGTATATCCAATAATATAACAGAAATGTATCATAGATGCAAGCATAAACACAGAGATACAATAATACACAATTTTCTAATAATGAGCGAAAATGTACAAAGATTGTAAAAATATAGAGTGAAAGACTCACTAGAATGGTGGCATCTTATCTCTGAGAAGAGATGTGTCTGCTACTCGCATTTACAAGAATATGATTTTACAATGAGGCTCCAAAGGCATTTTTATCATAAATAAAATCCGAAACCCTAACCCCGGAAGATGAAAAGCCAACAATTTTGTGGGCCATGTTTTGGGTAGTTTGGTGTATCAACTTCCTAGGGGTGTAACTTTGGCATACGATCTTCGTTTGGGGCACATAATAGCTCGTTGAAAAGGTATATTCGAGGAGATTAATTTTGGGGGATGAATCAGAGCCTTCAAATATTATTGTGAATCTCATTCTAGAAAAAACCTTCATTTGGGCCCTCAAAATGGCCCCAGAAGTTAAAAACTACTAAAAAATGTAAATTGCCAGAAATTTGTTTTGAGCTAGATGGAAAAGGTGGGAGGCCATCAATATCCACTTGGATCAGTATGGGCTATGGAATTGTCCATTTTTAGCATATATGATGTTACTTGGAAGCTTGGACTCGCTTGCACTATAGTCTGGATGGTGTCTTGTTCACTTGGTGCAGTTTTTTTCTTTGCTTTTGTCACTAAGGGGATGGGTCCTGTTCCCCTTTCATGCCTTTATGTTGCTTGTATTTCTTCGAGGACCTTCCTGATATTTACCAAATCGTTATGTAGCCTTCCTCTTTGGTGCTTGACATCTTCAAACTCCTCGGTTGCATGATCATGTACTCTTTCTGCGACTAGATCAACCTCTTCCTCGGTGATTGTATACTCTTCTTATGGGACTTGGAATTCTTGCCCAGCCCCCCTGTGTGTGTAATTGGCTTCTTGGGTGGCCCTATTTCGATTGGGGTTGTTTCCGAAGGGGTTTCTTATGTCATTGTGTCCCCCCTTCCTTGTTCTTCCTACACTGGGGAAGTATCCTTCTTCCCTAACTGTACATCCTTCTTTGGTGCATTTCCCTTCTTCTGTTGCACTGGCTTATGAATGGGATTCCTTTGTTTTGTTGGATTTTTGGGTGCAACATTGTCTCCTGGAGTTGTCTTGGATGACCCTGCCTCTACTTCCTTTCCCTTTGGCATTTCCTTGGTAATGACTGGGATCTTCTAGTTGTCTTGCCAATCTCTCATTTTGATTTCGACTTCCTCTGCCTTGATGCAAAAGCGAAGTTGCAAGCATTCTTTTGTTGGGTCCCTACGCACTTGGATCCACATATTATGGTGTGTGGCCCTAAAGGTATCTATTCCTTGATACTGTGTGACCACTTCCAGAGTGATCCTCTAGGTGTTAACTATGTTTTCATGAATGTCGCTAAGGTACCGTGCAAAGGTACCTGTGTTTCCACTTCTTCTCTTGGGGTCCGATGTGCTTCCCATGGATGTGTATCACGTTGCATGGAAGTGTCCTACTCTATCACAAAAATAAGAGTAGGGAGGCTCTTTCCACCTGATTAGTGCTATCAAAATAAACATCCATGAATAGTGGGACTCTATTCCCAAGTCCTGTGCATCCTTGCAGTTGTCGAGGAAAATTTTCAATATATATGGGGCCCAACTGAGTATGGTTTCGTTTTTGCACTGATCTACAACTGCAACAAGCCCTGCAGGGATCTCCTCCTTGTGGAATTTTCCTAGAAATTTACACGCCATTAGTTTTGTAGCCATCCTGGTGGTTATGTCATTGATTCTTTTGATGATAATCCCACGTGAGCCTCTCTCTATCCCATATGTCTTCTACATTTCTTCAATGAGAGACTTCTCCTTTTTGTTGTCATCTAGGTACTGCACAAGACTCTCGCCCATTGATGGAAGACTTGTGATGAACATAATCAGTTCTACGTCAATGGAGATAGGTTCTTCCATCCACAAGAAGCCTCCATGGAGGACTTCCATCAACTGCTTGATGTCGTTATTCACTTATATCCTCCCGTCGAAGTGGGGAATCTCTACAATGTTCAGGATCCCTATTTTTTATAGGCCCATCGCCCATTGTTTTGGTTGCATCATGGGGTATCCAAATGGACATGTGCCTATACTATCCATGTATACTTGTTGCACTAATTTTGGGAATTTTCCAGTGTCGAAAACGTCGTCATCTGATTATCTTATCCTTTCCATGCACCCCGGTAGGGTTGGTGTGGCCTGCACCCCCTCTGGAATGCATAGTAGAATAATTGATGCATCAAGATGCTTGTGCAGGGATTGCACGATGGTTTTTTTTCCCTTTCTTATTACTGACATGGTAGAGTTCACAGCCTTTGGCTCTCTCTCTTCCCCACCCAACTTTGGCTATCCTATAATATCTTCCACTTATCCTTCCTCTTGTTGTGTGGACCCTACCATAGGTTGTGGTCTCATCACGTAAGACTTTTTCCACTCACTGTCACCCCCATTTTTTCTTTGGGCTACTTTGCACATTCATGTTGTTGTGGGTTGTCTGTGGCGACTCGTTCGTGCCTCTGCACATTGTCATGCAACTCAATCTCCATCCTGATCATCATTAGGGCTTGTTCTTCTTCTTCTACTAGTGTAGCATTCATCAATTCAACCTATGGCAAGGGAATTGCATCAACATTGACAATTCCCTCTCTTTGTGTTATTTCTTATGCCTCCTCTATGGTTTCTTGTGGTGACCTAAGACTTCTTTGGGTTTTGCATGTTTTTTGGCTTGGTGCACCAACCTTTGGAGGTGCCATCATGGAAACTTCTCACTTTCTGGGTTTGAGCTTTGGCTTGTTCGAATATTTGTACTCACCTGTTCACCTCTTGTCTTTAGCTTCATGGGTTTTCAATTTCACAATAAGTATTATTTGTCCCTCATTTCTCCTTTATATAGAGGGTGTCATTATTTCCCTGAATCGTCTCGAAGAATTTTCTTTATATATTATTAATGCATTGAATCTTGTTGAGTACTCTTCATTCAATTCCATAAATGCCCCAATTCACACCTTCTTTCCCTAACTAGCTTTTTTCTCTTTTCTGACCGTTGGCCCCTTTTCTGTTGCAATTTACTTCTCCTTAGTTTGTCATGACTTATCCTTAGTGCACATTGTTTTTCTTTCTGCCAATCATATGTTGTGCACGATCATTTTTCCTTTTTGTCACGTTGAGTCCACTATTTATTCACACAATGTTTCCCTATATTTTTGTATTTTATTTCTTTTCTTTTTTTGCATTTCTTTTTCCCTCTTTTTCTCCTTTTTGTTTTTTTTTCTCCTTTTTCTATCCTAACCTCTTCTATAGTACACTATTTACATGCCTTTCTTACTGTGTTGTGACTTTTAGGGGTTATGAGGTCAACTATCCCTGTACAGTTTCGGTCGACTATCGTTGATCAAACCTTTTAGTTATATTCCTCCCAAATAATTTAGCTACACAGATCCCCCATATATAATAGTATTTACCTCATATGGCCATAGCCAATGGATTCTAAATTCACCAATATGTTGAAAAAATTTATTGACATAGAGAAAGACTAGGTCTCCTTCCTTAAATATCTTCTTCTTAATATTTATGTCATGCTAGGATTTGTCTCTTTCTTTTTGTACTTCTTGTTGAAATTCTACCAGAATCATGTCCTATTCCATATCCATTAGTTTATTTAACCTTTCCTATACTTCACCTATTTCTATCATGTTGGTAATCGTTGCTATGCACAGACTAGGTACCGAAAATTCTAATGGCATCACTGCTTCTTTCCCATACACCAACCTGAATGGTGTTTGTCCTGTCAACTTCTTACATGTGTTCCTATATTCCCATAGTAATTTTGGTATTTTTAAGTTCCAATCCTCCATGTTGACATTGCATATCTTTGTTAGAGAATTTTCCAATATCTTATTGAAAGATTCTAATGTTCCATTTTCTTGAGGATGGTATGGTGTACTCTTCTGGTGATAGACTTCAAACTCCTCAGTCATAGCCCTAATGGTATTGTTGATAAATTGATTTCCTTGGTCACTCATAAAAATCCCTGGACATCCAAATATGGTGATCACTTGCTCAAACAAGAAGTGTGTTGTTGTCTCTGCGCTACACTCTTTTACTGGTGTTTCTTCTGCCCATATTGTTAAGTATTCATTTAAAGTAATGATATATCTAGCTCCTTACCTTCTTGTTGGTGGATTAATTGGTCCAAAAAAGTCTATTTCCCATTTTTCAAATACTTGCAAAGTCACTTGTGGTCTCAGAGGAATCTCATATATTCTTTTAGGTTTTCCAACCTTTCAACTGACATCACATTTATAGAAATATTCCTTGGCATATCTATGTACCATTGGCCACCATAATCCTGCGAGAAATACCTTCTGCATTATATCTTTTCGTGCATAGTTTCCTCTATATATACCTTCATAAGATTCTGCCAAAATTCTAGGCCTTTCATGTTCATACACACCTTCTCAAAATGTTGTCTACACCCATATTCTATAATCTTCCTACAATAAGTTAATAGTATGCAGCCATAAAAACCAGATTTTTCTTTTGTCCAGTACTAAACTCTTGTGGCACAATCTCTGTACTTAAGTATTCAATAATATCAACAAAGTATTCATCAAATACTTGTACTGAAAATATTTGCGCATCAGGGAAGTTGTCTTCGGAGTTGGTAGGCTCTTCTCCATTAGTTACCCTTGACAGGTGATTAGGTCCTGCATTCAACTTCCCTGGTTTGACTATCACTTCGAAATAAAACTCTTGGAATAAAAATAGCCATATACATATCCTACCCCCCAACACTGGCTTGTTGACTGAATAGTTGAGGGAAGAATGATATGTGAACATCTTAAAGTGTTTACCCAATAAATAGTGTCTAAACTTTCAAAGTGCATATACCTTGGCTAGGCCTTCTTTTTTGTGGTGTTATAATTTTGCTCTGATTCTGACAATTTCCTTCTTGCAAAGGCTATAGGATGGTCTAAGTCCTCTACTCCTAGCTGCTCCAGAATTGCTCCAAGTGTTATGGTTGATGCATCTACATGCACATGAATGTATTTTCCCAGTCTAGGAATACTAGGATAGGTGTTGTGACCATGTTTTATTTTAAGGTGTCCAAACCTTATTGACAATACCCATTCCATTGAAATCTGATATCCTTCTTTAACAATTTTTCCATTGGTGCAGTAATTTATGCATACTCCTTTATAAATTTCCTGTAATACCATGTATGCCCTATTGTTTCTCTCAACCGACGCACTGACTGTTAAGAACCAAATATCAATATAGCATAAAGAAACCTCAAAAAAAGTACTCAATGCCTTGAAAAAGAGATAATTTCAAATAATAAGCCTCTTCGAGGGGGCAACCTCCTTTTACCCGACTTAAATTTTCAAGAACAAGATGATTCAAAATGAAAATGTCTCCTTGGTATATATAGGAGACTAGGAGGTATAATTACAACTAATGGCCTAAAGCCGACATAAATAAAATAACATTACTAATATAATATGCCCCTAATTAAGGGGTAATGAGCCAATATTAGGGATTAACATGCCCCTCCCCCTGAGACAAGTGTTATCCGCAACGCTTGAGTAACTCTGGATGCTTCTATATAAAAGACTCATCTTTCCAAGTGGAATCTTTAGCCGATAGTTTCCTCCATTTAATGAGATACTCTAAAATGGATCTATTCCTCAGCTAGAAAACTGGGTGTACTCATGAAGATGTAGGCAGCTTCAATTTGTATGCCATAGTACCAATCTTTTACAACACCTTATAAGGGCCATAGTACTTTGGTAATAATTTATTATCCTTCTTGGCTTGCTCGAGGGACATCTGTTTGTATGATTGTAGTCTTAAAAACACCCAATCCCCTACTTCAAAACTTCTTTCACTACGATGTTGATCTGCTTGTTGTTTCATGCGATTATGTGCCATGGTCAGGTTTTCCTTTAAGATTTGGAGAACTTGTTGTTGCGATCTTCCACTGCTTGAATCTTAGATTTTTATTTTAGAGAAGAAGTGATGGAAGAAGGGTGGTATCCATAAAGTGCAATAAATGGTGTCATTTTTGTTGCAGTATGAAAGGAAGTGTTATACCACCATTCTTCCAAGGGTAACCATTTGAACCATTGTGTTTGTTTATTAGAGACAAAGCAATGAAGGTAGCCTTCCAAAAATTTGTTCACTATCTCAGTTTGTCCATCAGATTGAGGATGATAGGATGAGCTATGAGCCAATTGAGTACCCAAACAAGAAAATAATTATGTCCAAAAATGTCCAGTGAAGATGGGATCTCTATCACTTACAATAATTTTTGGGTTGCCATGTAGATTTTGAACTGTCTCCATGAATGTGGTGGAAACTGTACTAGATTTGAAGGGATGAGAGAGTGCACAAAAGTGTGCATACTTGGTTAGTCTATCAACAATCACCATGATGACATTCTTTCCTTCAGAATTTGGTAACCTTGTGATGAAATCCATGGAAACCTCCTCCCAACACTAACTTGGGATGGATAATGGTTGTAAGAGACCTGGGTTCTTAATTGTTTCCACCTTATTTTGTTGGTAAACCACACATTCTGCCACAAACCTTTGAACATTAGTTTTAAGGCCATCCCCAAAAAAATCGTTCTTGACTCTATGGTAGGTTTTCAAAAATCCTGAGTACCCTCCTACTAGAGAGGTGTGCAATTCCAATAATACCTTTTGTTTGAGTTTGGAGTTCCTACATAAATATAAGTGATCTTTGTACCATTGTGAATTATTTTCCCATGTAAATGTATCTGATGCACTGGAATCCTGCTGCAACCTTTGAATGAGACTCCACACTTTTTCGTCATTCTTCCATTCATCCCTTGCTTCTACTATCCAATTGGGTTGGATGATCGAGATAGCACAAAGAAAGGCCTCAACATATTCATCCTTTCTTAAGAGTGCATCTGCCACAACATTTTGCTTCCCCTTTTTATAGACGATTTCAAAATCATAACCCAATATCTTGGTTACCCATTTTTGTTGTTCTTATGAAGATAGTCTTTGTTCTAAGAAGTATTTAAGACTATCATGATCTGTTTTGACCTTGAAGTGCCTACCTATTAGGTAAGGACGCCATTTCTTCAATGCATGTAGTATTTCCATCATTTCCATCTCATAAATGGGTTTGTGTAAGTCCTTTCCCTTGAGTGGTTTCCTTTCAAAAGCCAAGGGCCTTCCTTTTTTCATTAGGACAACACCAGTTCCATTTCCTAAGGCATCACATTCCACAATAAAGGTTTTTGTGAAGTTTGGAGTGTTCAAGACAGGAGATTTACAAATGACCTCTTTAAGTTGTTCAAAAGATTTAGTTTCCTCTAGAGTCCATGACAATGCATCCTTCTTAGTTAGTGCCATTAAAGGTGTCGCTATGCTTCCACAATTCCTAACAAACCTGTGGTAGTAGCCTGCCAAACCCAAAAATCCTCTAAGATTCTTTAATGTTTTGGGAATCAGCCAGTCTATCATGGCCTTAATATTTTTAGGGTCTACCTTGATACCTTCATTGTAAATTCTAACCTTGTACAATATCTAATGCAAACAAATATTTAGAAAAGAACAAAAGAGATACAATGGAAAATACAAACATTACACATAAATTTTTCCCTTGGAAACCCAAACCGGGAAAACCAACATATATTATATTCATACATTGTGTTACATTGTTTACAATACAATATACATATAGGAGCCAATGACATACAAAACCCTAACCCAATGACCTGGATTAGTCCAAAACCCTAATTCCTTAACCGAAAATAGAAAACCATCGGCAACAAACCATGTGTTGAAAAACTACCTAAATACATGACACTACTCATGCAAAGAATATAACACATACCCAACATTCATGAGATACAATATGACCCAAATACTCTACCTCCATTACTCCAAAGAAACATTTGGATGGTTTGGCATATAGTTGTTTCTCCTTTAGTAGTTGTAGCACCTTGTCAACATGTCACACATGATCCTCCCAAGACTTGTTATAGATTAGTATATCATCAAAAAATACTAACACAAATTTTCAAAGGAAGGGATTGAAAATGGATTTCATCAACCCTTGGAATGTGGAAGGTGCATTTGTAAGGCCAAAAGGCATGACCAAAAATTCATAATGGCCTTCATGAGTTCGGAATGTTGTTTTGGGGATATCTTCTTCCTTCATTCTAATCTGATGATACCATGAATGGAGATCCAATTTTGTGAAATAGATTGATCCATGTAGTTCATATAAGAATTCATCATTGACGGGAATGGGAATCTTATCATTAATAGTGATCTTGTTGAGCTCTCTATAATCTGGACACACACACCATGAGTTATCTTTCTTGAATACCATTACCACTGGTGCAGAGTAAGAACTTTGGCTAGGTCTAATAATGCTAGATTCTAACATTTCTTCAAATATGCACTGAATTTCACTCTTCTGGGAATAAGGGTATCTATATGGCCTGATGTTAGGAGGAACACTCCCAGGAATTAGGTGAATTTCATGATCATGATTTCGAGTGGGTGGAAGACCTTTGGGAATATCTTCAAATACTTTGGAATTCTTATCAATGATCCTTTGGATATCTTGAGGAATAGA
>SNQJ01S0003696.1:110240-122241 GCA_010110895.2 Picea sitchensis | reverse complement strand
GAGATGGTTCTTTTTCTTGTTCTTCTTCCTCTTCACAATCTATGTAGAATAATTTCTTCTCACCACACTTATGTCCCTTACTGTACTTGCTGTCACAATTAAAGCATAAACCTTTTACTTTTCTTTCCTCCAATTTTTGAGGTGTCAAACTTGTAGGTTGAGGTGTTTTAGGAGAAGGAGCATTGTTCTCTCTATAGATGTTAGGATTGGTCCTTCTAGTAGCCATAGCCATATTTCTACTTTCAACATTTCTTGCCACCTTAAATGCATTCTCCAATGATTTGGGGTCCCAAAGGTGAACCTCATGTTGAATGTTATCCTTTAAATTTCCTATGAATACATCAATCAAGTGCTCATCTAGAATATCGATTACCTTTATATTCAATCTTTGGAAGTTCTCAATGTACTCAGTAACTGAACCCTTTTTCTTGAGATTTATCAATTGGCTAAAGAAGGTATTGCTCCATGTATCCTCATAGTGGCCTATCATTTCTTCCGTGAAAATTATCCAAGTGATGAGTGATTTGCGAGAACAAAGTCATCGATACCATACAAATTTATTAGGCTCTAAATATAAAGAAGAAATTCGTACCTTTTGTGTATGTGGCACATTATGGAGATCAAAGAATTTCTCCATTTGAAGTATCCATGTGATTGGGTCCTTGCCATCAAACTTCCTCATATCAATATTAGGAAAGTGATTTGTCTTCAAACCAAAGTTGGAGTTTCTCCCTTCCTGATTCACCTTCCTTGTGTCCTCATCATGAATTTCATGGGATGCATTTTCACTTTCAGGTGTCTTCTTTGTTACAAAATTTTTCAATACTTACATGATCTCCCCTTTTAAACCATCCATCTTAGTATCCAACTTAGTTTCCATTGAATCCATCTTAGTATCCAACTTAGCTTCCATTGAATCCATCTTCTTTTGTAGTTCATTTATGTCCCTACGCATTTCTTCACCTTCATCAAGAGTCCAAGTAGGATTTTCTGAAGGCTTATTTGGTGTAGAAGTTCCCTTTTTTTGGTGGCATGTTGGCCAAGTATCACTTTTGAACCTTGATTTTGAGGCGGTTCTGCTAGACAATATTTCTTCTGTTGTATCTCCCAAGTTTCAGCCCTTCTGGGTATGAAAATTTCTTTTATGTAGTTCTCTAATATTTATTCTCTACAATTCCACAGGTCTGATCAAAATTGGATGTACCAAATGGAATTTACGGTAACTTCCCCACAATTTGCCGATTTTTGTCCTTTCCAGTAGATCTCACTTGTATAGCGTGTCCCGCACAAAATAATTGATATACAAATTTGAAACTCGCACTAGAAATACTACAGATTATCCATGATTCAATGAAACCAATCCCACTCAATTTGGATACTCTAGGAAGAAGTTACGATTGTTTTACCTGGAACACATTCTTGAGACTAGTCAATAGGACTAGTCAGATACCCTATTTTAAACAGGGTGTATCTACAAATGTAAGATGACCCAGAAGCTGAAATTTTTACCACATGTAACTTACTAATTTCTATAAATAGCCTCCATATTTCAGGGTCCGCAAATTTACAGAAAATTTTTTATAGCAAAAATTTCGCAATGACTCAGTTCAGGATGATTCCAGAACCCTATCTTGTACAAGTTGTATCTCTGAAAGTATAAGGCCTAAGGAGATGAATTTTGAACCCAACATACCTTGATCTGTCTACTAAATATCCTCCAAGATATTCCTTTTGAAACATTGTATAAAAAATGTTATAGTGAAAATTCCAAGGTGTCTCAGATGTAGCAGCAAAACCCCAAGACCTTGAGCTCTGATACCATATGTTAAGAACCAAATATCAATATAGCATAGAAAACCCTTAGAAAAAGTACTCAACGCCTTGAAAAAGAGATAATTTCAAATAATAAGCCTCTTTGATGGGGCAACCTCCTTTTACCCCACTTAAATGTTCAAGTACAATATGATTCAAAATGAAAATGTCTCCTTGGTATATATAGGAGAATAGGAGGTATAATTACAACTAATGGCCTAAAGACGACATAAATAAAATAACATTACTAATATAATATACCCCAATTAAGGGGTAATGAGCCAATATTAGGGCTTAACACTGAATTTGGTGGTGGTAAGTTTACAATGACAACAATATTAGCAGGATCCACTAGTAAGCCTTGTTTACACATTATATGTCCCAACAATATTCCAAAAGGTGTCCCAAAAATTCATTTCTTGATATTCAATGATATTTGACATTGCCTGCATATTTCTAACATTAACATTAATACTTCTACATGGTCCTATAACACACTATATACAGTCCAATCATCTAGATATACTTCTAAAAACTGATGTATGAATTCTTTAAAAGAAGCTATGACTACTCTCGAAAATATGGATGGTGCATTCTTCAGCCCAAACGACATGATTGTAGTGGGCCTAATGGTTAAGAACATGTGTTTCCTCTTAAGAGGTCACAAGTTCAAATCCAGAGGGGGGTAGGGTATGTATACCTTTGTAGAATTTACCAATTAAATCATTGGGCAGAGGGGGGTCCCTTGTCCCACAAACAAGGGAGTATCATACACCAATTTGGTGTGGCTTGGCCATGACCTTAAAAATAGATGATTATTATTATTATATTGGTAGGATCCCCATTCTGAAGAAAAAGTAGTCTTATACCTGTCTTCTGGAGCTATTTTGATCTGATGGTAGCCTGAGAATCCATCTGTAAATGAATATGCTTCATGGCCTCCCACATTCTCTAATAATTCATCTATAAAAGGGGTAGGAAAAGGGTCATGTAAGCAAGCATCATTACATTTCCTCAGATCTACACAAATCATTATTCCCCTTTGTTTCTTTTCTTATACTACCATAAGACTTATCCATTCAGATTCCTCTATTGGTTCTATGATACCAGCTTCCAACATTCTGTCAATTTCTTCTTTCACTTTCTACTTATATACTATATTTAGTCTTTAAGGTCTCTGCTTGACAGGTCTTGCCTCAGGTTTAAGAGGTATTTTAATCTCTCCTAACTCTCCTATTGTGCATTTCATCTCCGTAAAGGTTGTTGGGAACATGTAACTCTATTCGTGCAATAACTCTATTATTCTTTCTACTGTTTGTTCATCCCAATAGTCTCCAATACTTTTCATTTTAGGATTGGCAGTTGTCGCAATGTTGAATTTTGTTAGGGTCCTAACCCGCACATAGGTAGATCAATATATTCGGATGTAATAAAGGTCAATATTAATAAGGCCTTTTAATAAAATAGAATAAGGTGGATGTAAGAAGACCTAATAGAAGCTTCCGCTTCTAGAAGGATCTTCCTCTAGATGCTTCTCTTGATAGACATATGTAGTATAAATAAGGGTCGAGGGTATGAAAACCCTAGCTTGGAGATTACTGTAATAGAGCATTGCTCGACTAGAGGTTGCCCCCTTGAAGAGGCCTGTAAACATTGCTTTATGAATCAAAGTTTTATTTATGTTGTTGTTCTTATATCATTTCAGTGTTATTGTGGAGATTATGCTGGTTATATTATTGTTATTCTGCCATTTCTAGCATTTTATTTTTGTTCTGCGTATTTATTATATCTAGTATCTTGCAAGTGGTATCAAAGCACTTTCCTTGGCAGAAATTGTGGGAATTTTTTTTTGAGGGTACAGACGTATTCCGACATCTTTAAGCCACAAAGATCTGTCTTTACACACATAAACCTGCAGTTGAGGGATTCATACACGTAGGAAATACAAGCGGTTCTTAAGTGCGCATCTATTGGCCAGCCTTGTAACCCCTGTTGGTACCCCTTCGAGTGGTATCACATCAGACAACACCTGTGTACAGATCGACCTAGATTTCCTGAAGCCCTCTTTAGATAAACCTATTGGCCACCGGACTACTATAGTGTGACCGAGAACAACACTTGGGAAGATACTCTCTAGTACCTTGGTAGTCGGGTAGTACGGTTAAGGGTACGGTCTATCCTCCTTGGTTAGTTCCATGAGATATTGGTTTGAGTACTACTGTTTGACCCCACACGTATATCAGAGAGCTATAGCATAGGGCAAACCCTTGTCTGTAGAACCCTTGAATACCTAACCCTTGGGGGATAGAAACATAAACAAATTAAAACCGACAAGATCTATTGTCGCGCAACTGTGTTCGGGTTTCCAAGTAAATACACATTTCTTTATGGTTAAGCATTTGGGGATTTCATCACTCCTGTATTCTTCAGACCGGAGTATAAATCCACAGGTGTAAAAAAAATGATTCTGAAAAAAAATTCACCATTATTTGAGACCTATTCCATTAGATTCATCTCTTCTCCCTTATCACATTCATCCATATCATTTTTCGGAAAACAAAATTGAACCCGCCCACCCCTTTTTCAGTTCACCCATCCTCGCGGCCTATACCCATAGCTAAGAACTGGAGTCTTGCTTCAACACCTTGTAATCTAGTTTCCTAGAGACCCAAAAAGAAGTGAAACAACTCAATGCTACTGTTGCCTCCCTTGATACATCCATCAATACAACCATAAATGCATCCATACAGTCCTCAATGGAGGAATTCAAACAAGAACTGACCACTCAGCTTGAATCTATCTTTGCATCACTCTACACCAAACTGAAGATCCCTATCGATTACCCTTTCCCTGACACACCTCCAAAGACTGAAGGTGAACATTCCTCCCATTCCCATACCTTTCAGCCCCATCACTTTCAATGTGACCTACGCCTTCCGCGGGTGGATGTAACCAAATTCGATGGCTCGGACCCCACTGGTTGGGTCATCCAAACGGAACATTATTTCTCTTTATACGACATTACAGATGACTTGGTCAAACTTCGGTATGGTGTTCTCCATCTAGATCAAGAACGCTGGCAATGGTGGTAATGAAGAAAAACTTCCCGTCAAGGGTATATTGCTTGGACCCAATTTGTGAATGAGATTTATGAATGCTTTGACACTGACACCAACCATTTGGGTCGTTTGACAAAATTGAAACAATCAGGAACACTCAAAGACTTCATAGCTTCATTTGAGCGCCTGGCTTTTCGAAAAGAAGGCATGACTAATGCTTTATTTCGAGAGTGTTTTATCAGTGGCCTCAAGGAGGAGATTCAGGCCCATGTCCTCATGGCTCGACCTTCGAGTTGGGTGGAGGCTACTAAAAAAGATAAAGAAGCACAACAAGTTGTATCCTCTCAAAACCGTAAACCTTCCTTTATCCCTCACCCTAAACCCATAAATCCCACTACTCCCTCTGCCCCATTAAAGATCCAAAAATTGAGCAGGGCTAAAATGGCTAAATGTCAACTCAAAGGCCTTTGTTATAATTGTGATGACAAATATTTCTCGGGCCACAAATATGAGGAACAAAATATTTTTATGGTCATCTCTAAGGATATTTCATAAGAGGATGTTGAAACTCCCCTTATGTCTGAGTCACCTGAAATCATTAACATAACCCCTCCTTCAGACCCTCTTGAAGTAGAACCCATCATTTCCCTCAATGCTCTCACTGGCTTCTCTACTCCCCAAACCCTCAAGTTAATCGACTACATCAAGCATCGGAAGGTCATCATTCTGGTTGATAGTGGAAGCACCCATAATTTTATTCATCACCGCATTGCCCAAGAAACTCATTGCTACATCAATGTTGTCAACAATTTCCAAATCATGATTGTCAATGGTGGTTCCATAAAATATGGAGGGAACTGTTAAAATGTGCGTCTCCAAATCAGTGACTACCACCTCAAATCCCATATGTTTTCTATCGACATGGGTGGTTGTGACATTGTGTTGGGTGCAGACTGGCTAAGAACTTTGGGTCCCATTCTCATGGATTTTAAGGCATTAACCATGCAATTCAACCAGGAAGGCCACCAATATAAATTCCAAGGCATCACTATTGGTTCACCTGAGGTCATTAGTTCACATCGCATGGAAAAGCTGCTCAAAAAAGGTCATTCTGGTGTCATTTCCCAACTCCATGCCATATAAGCCACAGAGACACCCCCGGTACCGCATGACCTCCAAGCCCTCCTTGTTAAACATGAAATGGTATTTTATACTCCCCAAGGACTCCCTCCTTCCCACAGTGTGTATGATCATTCCATTCCCCTTGTACCTGAAAGCCTTCCTCCCAATATTCGTCCATATCGCCACCCCTTCTAAAAAAAAAATGAAATTGAGAAAATGGTCCATGAACTCCTTAATGAAGGCATTATCTGTCCTAGTATGATCCCTTACTCTTCTCCTGTAGTCATGGTCCTAAAGAAATAAGGTTCTTGGAGAATGTGTCATGACTTCCGTGCCCTCAATAAACTGACCATTAAAGACAAATTTCCCATTCCTGTCATTGATGACCTCCTGGATGAATTGAGTGGCACCCAATTCTTTACTAAACTTGATCTTCGCTCGAGATATCACTATATACGTATGAACAAGAAATACATTCCCAAGACAACCTTTCTCACTCATGAGGGCCACTATGAGTTTTTGGTCATGCCCTTTGGCTTGTGTAATGCCCCCTCCACCTTCCAAAGCCTCATGAATCATGTTTTTCATCCCTTTCTTCATCATTTTGTCTTAGTTTTCTTTGATGATATCCTCATCTATAGAAAAACCTGGACAAACCATCTTACTCATGTGGATCAAGCTCTCAATCTACTCTCTTAGCACCAATTTTTCCTGAAACAATCTAAATTTGTTTTTGGTGCCTCAGAAGTAGAATACTTGGCTCATCTGGTTGGCAAGGATGGTGTTAGGGTGGACCCGAAAAATATTGAATGTATGCAAGACTAGCTGCACCCAAAGACTCTCAAAAGCTTGCGTGGATTTCTGGGCTTAACATGGTATTATCGCAAGTTTGTTAAGAACTATGGAAAGATTGCAACACCTCTCACTACTCTTCTCAAAAACAACTCTTTCACTTGGACTCCAGCCCTTGCTCAAGCTTTACAAACCTTGAAGATGGCCATGTGCACCACTCTGGTTCTGGCCCTTCTTGATTTCACAAAGACCTTTGTGTTGGAATGTGTTGTCTCAGGGAAAGGAATCAGTGTTGTCCTTATGCAAGAGGGTTGACCTTTGGCCTTCACTAGCAAGCAAATGTCTGAAAGGAATCTGGGCAAACCCATTTATGAAAATGAAATGTTGGCTATTCTTCATGTCATTGATCTGTGGTGCCCTTATCTCTTGGGGCAACGCTTCCAAATTAAGACCGACCATCAAAGCCTCAAGTTCTTTCTGGAACAACACATTTCCTCCCAGGAGAAACAAAAATGGGTGACTAAGCTCTTTGGATATGATTATGAGATCATTTACAAGAAGGTAAAAGACAATGTAGTGGTGGATGCATTGTCCTGGAAATATGAAGAAGAAGGATCCCTTTTTCTCTTTCCTTCATTGTACCAGATTGGCTCCAAGCTGTGCACCAGGAATGGCTTCAAGATCCCAAAATTTCACATCTGATCCAACAATTGTATACCAAGGCTCCAACTCCCCTAGGGTACTCTTGGATCTAGGATGAGTTTCTCTACAAAGGTCATTTGTATTTAAGTAAACAATCAAAGCTTAAATCCACGGTACTTTCTGAGCTTCATGCTACACCCACATCGGGGCACTCAGGGTTCACCAAAACATATGACAGGGTAAAACGTTATTTTTTTTGGGATGGTATGAAATAGGACATCCATAATTTTGTCGCTAAATGTGAGGTGTGTCAATGCAACAATGGAGAAATAGTCAAATCTCCGGGCACACTACAACCGCTTCTGATTCCACCTGCTATCTGGAAGGATATCTCTATGGACTTTATTACCGGCTTACCCAAATTAGGGAATAAATCAGTCCTAATGGTAGTTGTGGATAGCGTTTCCAAGTATTCTCATTTATGCACTCTTCAACACCCATTTACTGCATCCACGGTGGATCAAATTTTCATGGACCAGGTCTTCAAGCTTCATGGCATGCCACACTCTATTGTTTCTTATCGTGAACCAACTTTCACAAGCAATTTTTGGCAAGAATTGTTTAAGCTACAAGGCACCCAATTGCATCTCAGCTCAGCTTATCATCCCCAAACTGATGGTCAGACGAAAGTTGTCAACAAGTGTTTGGAAGCATATCCGAGGTGTTTTTCCTCTGAAAAACAACATCAGTGGGATCAATGGTTACCCCTAGCTGAATGGTGGTACAACACTTCCTACCATACAACTACTCGCATGACTCCTTTTGAAGAAGTATATGGGCAGAAGCTACCTTCAGTTCTCTCATACTTATCAGGTACCTCGAAGGTCCAGGCGGTTGACCAAACACTTACAGTTCGAGAGGATATTCTTCGTACCCTTAAAGAGAACTTGGTCATGGCACATAATCGCATGAAGCAACAAGCAGATCAAGGTCACTCTGAACGTCAATTTGCATAAGTGGATCAGGTGTTTCTAAGACTGCAACCATATAAGAAAAGTTCCCTCAAGGCTGAGCATTGTCAGAAGCTAGCACCCAAATTTTATGGTCCTTATACAGTTCTCAAGCATGTGGGACAAGTTGCATATCAGTTAGCTTTGCCCAGTCAGTCGAAGCTACATCATGTTTTTCATGTTTCATGCTTAAAGAAGGTGATTGGAACCAGGTGCCAAATTCAAACCAACCTTCCAGAGTTAGTTGAAGAAGGATCCATTTGGCTACAACTAGAAGTAGTTTTGGACCAGCGTGAGCATCGCCTGCGTCAGAGAACCATCAAGGAAGTGTTAGTCCAGTGAAAAGATATGACTCCAACAGATGCCACTTGGGAACCAACAACCATTCTGCAACAGTTTCCACATCTCAAGCCTTGAGGACAAGGCTATTTTTAAGGGGGCAGACATGTTAGGGTCCTAACCTGCACATAGGTAGATCAATATATTCGGATGTAATAAAGGTCAATATTAATAAGGCATTTCAATAAAATAGAATAAGGTGGATGTAAGAAGACCTAATAGAAGCTTTCGCTTCTAGAAGGATCTTCCTTTAGATGTTTCTCTTTATAGACATATTTAGTATAAATAAGGGTCGAGGGTATGAAAACCCTAGCTTGGAGATTATTGTAACAGAGCGTTGCTCGATTGGAGGTTTCCCCCTCGAAGAGGCTTGTGAACATTGCTTTCTGAATCAAAGTGTTATTTATGTTGTTGTTCTTATATCATTTATGTGTTATTGTGGAGATTATGTTGGTTATATTATTGTTATTTTTCCATTTCTAGCATTTTATTTCCATTCTGCATATTTATTATATATGGTATCTTGCAAATTTCTTAACTTTAATTACTTTTGACTCCATATATGGACCTTCCACCTCCATTTCTCCTTCAATTTCTGTAATCTGATTGTTGCACAGATTATCTTTGTTGGCACAGGGGAAAACCCAGGGTTCAACTCTAACATCGCACCAACAAGCCCTAACTATTGGCCCTTACGAAAACACCTGTGAAGTAGATGAAGTCTCACCCAAAGTAGCAATAGGGGGGTTGAAAGACACAGGTGTCTACAACCATAGGAAGTGCAAGATGATTCTAGAACAACAACGCAATATAACCTAGAGATTCTTAACAGTAGTATGCTTAAATTCACAAAGTTAGTTCTATATTCTAATCTTCAATAGGGAAAATAATAATGCAATAATAGTATAAAATATAACAATCAACACAGCATCAACCACATAGAACAACAATATTTTATGTGGTTCACCTTCTCCTTAGGTCTACATCCACAGAACCGTGTTTACTGATCAAATAGATGAAAATATACAATTCTATATGCACACTAAACTGCAGATCCTTCTTCCTCTATATTCCCTATCCCTACGCACCCAGCTGCAGAGTAGATCTTCGCACCCAGCTGAAGACCCAAAATACAAGAATACTCTAAAACATAACACTTCTACCTCTCAATACCACTCTTGCCTCTCTTTCTCAACTCTTTTTTACCTCTATTTATACATTCCATGATTCTTAGAAAACTCTAGACCAAATTCCAGGTGTCCCAAACCCTAAATCCTCATTGCCAAAACCCTAGATCTACATAACCCTAATTTTAAGGACTTCGCCAACCTGTTCCTCCTTCTTTTCCATGAGGTGCTCCAAATCACCCATTAATGTCTTCTTTTGCTTGTTGACTTATCCACGGTCTATCTTCTTTGTTGCTTTTTCTTTCTTGATCTTTTCTTTCAACGAATTGCTTTCCTTCACCTCATTCCTTCCTTTATGCTTCTTTAACCACTTTGACCCTTCCTCAGTTTCTGTTTCTTCCACGCACTTCATACTTTGTCTTTATTCTTCCTTAATATTTTCTTTCTTTCTTAATACATGACCAAGGGCCAACAAGCCCCCAACACTCACATGTGATTCATCCCGAGTCACTACAAGGTTGAGCCCTCTGTATTACTTTGACTTCAGACTGCGTGGAGCAACCTGTTCTTTATTCTATGTCCCTCCCTATCATGTGCATACTATATTTTCTATGTCTAGTACCCAATTTCAACTACACATGGTACCTAGACCCTTCTTCATTTTCTTTTACTGAGAGATGTGAGGTAGTTGGTTGTCATAATACAGCTTCAACTGGCTCCCATTTACTAAACCATCCTTCCATTCTCCATTAAGAGTCTTCAACTACACAACTCCACCTTCTATAACATAAGCAACCTCGAATGGCCTAAGGCAATGTGACCTGAAATTTCCTGGATGCTTCATGTACTTGTTGTCATATAAAAGTACCAAAACTCCTTATTTAAATTGATCCTTATTGATATGTATGTCATGGTAAGCCTTTTCTCATTCTTTTTGTACCTACTGATGAAATCTTGCAATGAACACATCTTCCTCTAGTTCTATCAACTGTGTGATCCTGTCTTGATCAACGTCAGTGTCATCCATACATGTAAGTGTTGCAATTCTTAAACTAGGAACCAAATATTCCATAGGTACCGTTGCTTCCATGACATAAACTAACTTAAAGGGAGTCTGCGTTTTTAGATTTTTGCAGGTGGTTCGATAAGCCCATAATATTGCTAGAATTCTCAAATCCTAATCATCTCTTTTATTACTACAAATCTTAGTTACTATTGTCTCCAAAATCTTATTGAAAGCTTTGACTGTACCATTCACCTGTGGGTGATATGGTGTGCTATTTTGATGGTGAACTTTGAACTCCTGAGTCAAGGCTTCAATAGTTTTGTTAATGAAGTGTGTTCCTTGATAACTCATAAGGATCTTCGGGCATCCAAATATGGTTATGATATCCTCAAAGATGAATCATGCAGTTGTAACTGCACTATAGTCTTTAACTGCTATTGCTTATGCCCATCTGATCAAATACTCTGTAGTAGTGATGATATATCGAGCTCCTGTGTGATTTCCTGGTGGGTTTATAGGTCCCACAAAGTCAATAACCCATTTCTCAAATGCTTGTACAGTCAATTGAGGTGCTATAGACATCTCATCCCTTCTAGAAGGCTTCCCTACTCTTTGGAATACGTCGTAGGCTCTGTAGTATTCCTTAGCATCCTTATGTAAAGTGGGCCACCAGAGGCTAGCTCTGAGAACCTTCTGCATTATTTCTTTCCCTACATAATGTCCTACTACGATTCCTTCATGTGCTTTTGCAAGGATCAATGGTATTTATGACTCCATAACACATCTTCTTAAGATATCATCTGGTCCAATATTATATAACAATCCAATTATAAGTTGAAAGTCTACAACGTGGACTACCAACGGTTTCTTCTGAATAACTGTATACTCATGAGGTGCCATTCCCATGGAAAAGAACACAACTATCTCATCAAAGCATGGATGATTTTAAGGGCTAAATTTCGCTCATGGGCTAATTTTCCATGGTTTTTCCAAAAACGAGATTCGCTATTTTAAAAATGATTCGCCAAAATTCTATAGGATAAAATTATTTTACCTTAAAAATCGCCAAAATTTTATAAAAACTATATAAAA
>SNQJ01S0003696.1:40729-110190 GCA_010110895.2 Picea sitchensis | reverse complement strand
GGCTAAATTTCGCTCATGGGCTAATTTTCCATGGTTTTTCCAAAAACGAGATTCGCTATTTTAAAAATGATTCGCCAAAATTCTATAGGATAAAATTATTTTACCTTAAAAATCGCCAAAATTTTATAAAAACTATATAAAATACTTAGAAATTTGAATATTTTTAAAAACATATTTCCAAACATTTATAGTTGACATATGAAGGATCAGTAATATTTGCCAAGGTTTCTGCATTTTAAAATAAATTTTCATCCTTAAAATCATCCTTGCATCAAAGTGATCATAAACTTTCCTAATGGCCAACAATTGTGCATCTAGTAGTGTGTCATCCAAACTAGTAGGTCCCTCTCCATGTTCTAACATCGATAAGTGGTCAGGTCCGTTATTCATTCTTCTTAGCTTGACCACAATCTCAAATTCATACTCCTAGAATAATAATAACCATATGCATATTCTCCCCCCCAACAATGGCTTCTTGAATAATTACTTCAATGTAGAATGATTAGTGAACATATTAAAATGTCCACCCAACAAATAGTCTCTAAAATTCTGTAGCGCATATACCATAGATAAGCCTTCTCTTTTAGTGGTAGTATAATTCATTTCATATGTAGAAATATTCCTTCTAGAAAATGCTATAGGGTGGTCAATATCTCATGCGCCTGGTTGTGCTAAAAATGCTCCTAATGCAATGGATAAAGCATCGACATGAACATGGAATTCCTTACTCCAATCTGGAAAAAACAAAATAAGTGTAGTGATCATTTTCTTATTTAATGTGTTGAAGCTCTGAAGGAATTCCTCCATCCATTGAAACTTACTATCCTTCTTTCATAGATTTTCCATAGGTGTTTTTATCTGTGCGTAACCCTTAATAAAATTTCTATAATATCCAGTGTGTCCCAATGCAGTGCACAACTGTCTAACCGAAGTAGGGTGAGGTAGATCAATAATGATATCAATCTTGGAAGGATCTACCAACAACCCCTGCTTACACACAATGTGTCCTAACAAAACTCCAAAAGGTGAAAATAAAATACACTTATTCAAGTTCAGGGAAATCTGACATTTCCTACATGTATCTAACATTAATCTCAAACATTCAATATGATCTTTTAGTAGACTAAAAATGGTCCAGTCATCAAAGTATTCCTCCAAAAACTTATGTAAGAATTCCTTAAATTCTTTGACCACCACCCTGGAAAAGATGGTTGGTGCATTATTCAAACCAAAAGGCATCACAGTTTACTGAAAGGAACCCCATTCTATTGCAAATGTAGTCTTATGTCTTTCCTCCTTAGCAATTATGATCTGGTGGTACCTTGAAAATCCATATGAGATTGAATAAACTTCTTGTACTCCTACATTATCTAGGACTTCACCAGTAAAAGGTGTAGGAAATGGATCATGTAAACATGCATCATTCAGTTTCCTCATATCTACAAAGATTTTGATTTCCCCTAACTTATTATCTTGGACCACCATAGGGCTAATCCGTTTAGATTCTTCAACTAGTTCTATGATTCCTACATCCAACATTCTATCTAATCCAATCTTAACTTTCTACTTGTACTTGGGATTCAGTCTGTAAGGCCTCTGCTTGACAGGTCTTGCATATTCTTTCAAAGAAATCTTCATTTCTCCCATGTGCCCTTTAATTCCCTTCATGTATGTGAACTTGGTTGGAAACAAGTCCTGATACTCATGCAATAGTTATGTAATCATACCAATAGTAGAATCATCCCAATAGTCTCCAACATTTTCCAACTTAGGTGCTTGCTCTGTTCCTATATTAATTTTTTTAATTTTAATAGGCTTCCCAACAAAAGGTAGTGCAATCCATGGCCCTTCTATATCTCTTTGTCCTTCAGTTTTTGAAATATTCACATTCTTAGGGTCATCATCCTCATTAGAATTAATATTATAACAACCCTGTAACCATTGAAGAGGCGTAGTCCCTTCATCTTCTACTTGTTCAAGAGGGGGGTTAGGTGCCTCCTCAAAGACCTTATGTCTGATAATTTCTAAATCTTGATCTACTATGGGGTACTGACTTTCAAATAATAATGTAGCTATAAAGTTCGGGGTCATACCATACCAATATTCAGTGACTAAGCGTAGTTCTTCTTGAATATACCAGTTGATAGGCATAGTATCTAAGGTGTTAATGAGTTTATGTACCCATTGTTCTTGAGAAATGTTGCTCCATGCTTCCTCACAACTTCACACATGATCCCTAGGACAACTCTAACCTATGTATCAAACTTCACAATCTTCAACTTGGTCTGAAAAGCACATTGTCAATAAGGTGT
The DNA here is from genome assembly GCA_010110895.2 of Picea sitchensis. Taxonomy (NCBI): domain Eukaryota; kingdom Viridiplantae; phylum Streptophyta; class Pinopsida; order Pinales; family Pinaceae; genus Picea; species Picea sitchensis. Next base: position 107,878 of record SNQJ01S0003696.1, on the reverse strand, counting down.
GACATTGTACCCACTCCACGATGTTCTTCTTGTGTGTTCCCCAACATCTAGATGTTGTTTCTTTCAAATCTTCCTCTAGTGCCAACAACCTTTATTGTACTGGTACAATTCCTTCAAATTCAAGTAGAAATGTCTCTAAATTATTCAAGCCATAAAATGTAGGAATATTACTGACTTCTGTGCCAATCTAGCAAACAACTTTGGTCAATATGACACATCTCCACGTAGAGACTTCATACATTTTGTTCTACCAATTTTCCAATTTTTCTTTTGAATCTGACGAGCATGCACTTTCATTTCACCAACTTAGATTTCCATCTGTTGTAGGATTAATGTAATCATGTTGTCCTGCTGTCAGTTTATGTATATTCTCTAGATCATAGGTGTGATATTCTTCTCTTATAGTTTATGTGTATCTCCAACCTTCATCGGGGTTGAGAGGTGCAATGAACCTAATGCCACCACCTTATGTTACACATTATTTTGGTCACCCTGGTGATGTTTCTACAACATGTGTTCAGGCTTCCAAAAGATCCTTTCCTCATGAGAAACGTAACTTGCTTCCTCTTCTACAAAACTTGTTTTTAGAAGGCCGTCGTAGGTCAGCCATAAGGTACAATGTGAAAATGCTTGATCGCCACGTGGTATGCAGAGTTTTTGCAGGCTGTTGTATAGACAGGATGCAGCGTTGTTGAAAGACTGAGAAAAGGACCAAGTTCATGAAAGTTCTAGAAGGAATCTTATAGAATATGAGGTGGCATAAATACAGTTGCGATCATACTTGCCTCTCATATTTGGTGGGATCATCCTTGTTGAAACAGAGCTTAAATTTTTTATCCTTAAGGCCTAGATTTTTAATTTTGTGTTTTTCGAGTTTCAGCTTTCTTAAAATAAGAGTTTCGTCATTTCTAAATTCACGATACCTTTTTATCAATTGTTTTTTGGATAACGAACGGAAAAAGGTTTACAAAAAATATAATTTTTCCGATGCTCTTTTGAAAAATTATTTAAAACGGCTTGAAATTTTAAATTTACAATTTTTTAAAATTAAACTTTAAAGAATTTTCGAGATTCAGGGTTTCCTGCAAACAAATTTTTGATGCAAATCAAATCACGAAACCCCGATCCCCGATTTCCCAAAACGTTGGAATCTTATTTTAAAAAACAATTAATTTAGTCTCTTCTAAGAAAGGTTAAAGGTTAAAATAATTATGTCACGATTTCGGGATTCGTGGTTCTGTGAGAGCACGTCTCCTGTCATCATGTTTCGTGAAATCCCGATTTCTGAAACCCCGATCCATAAGTTACGTTAAATTAAACTATTTTTGTTTTGGTCTTAATCGTGATTATTTAGTTAATTAAGATAAGTTAAGTCCTGTTTTGAAAAAAAAAACAAGCCATCGCGATTTCGCGATTTCGGAGATCGGATTTCGTTAATAACACATGTCTCCTGTCATCATGTTTCCCGAAATCCCGATTTCCAAAATCTCGAAAAAAGTCTAATCTCAATGAATTAACATGCTAAAAGCATTTAAATCCTAATTAAAGCATCGCGATTTCGTGATTTTGCATTTTTGGAAATCGTTTTTTCATCGACCACATACCTCTCGACATCACGATTTTCGAAACCCCGAAAATGAAGTTTTCAGCTTTAAATTATGATTAACATTAATTAACCTTTTTCTTAAAAACAAGATTAATGGTAATCATTCTTATGTGTTCATTTATGTTTCGCTTACCAATTAAGTAGGTTTCTCATTTTCTTCAAAACCTGAAGGTACTTAAATACGGACATTAAAAGCATATCTTGGTAAAATATCTTCTGCATTAAGAGCTTTAATTTTGTGACAATTATGCAAATCTCGTCATTTTTAAAATATATTCAAAATAAACATTTGAATGTCTGTGTTGTCGTTCTAAGCTGAGCTCATTCATCCATTTTCTGTTACAGGTTTCCAATTAAACAGAGAAGTCATGGCACCCAGAAAGGCATCGAAGAAGAATGAAGACGCACAGGAAGGAGATATTATCTCCGATACATCTCCACATGCTATAGATTCTATTAAATCCTGGACTCAAATCTCAGATTTGCTGGAATATGAATTAGAGAATGCTCATCCTAACTCCGAAAATCATTTTCGGGACATAGCTGAGTCTGAGCTTCATAAGATCGTTGCGCGTCCAAGGCTTGTGGCATACATTGATATGATCAGCTGGGCTCTGGATAAGGTATATATCCCAACAAGGAGAATTCTAAACAAACAAGGAGCTATCATCGACTCATTTAGACTAGAGCACATTCAAGTAATGTATAAACTCTCACCGAATCATAAACATACTTTTAATGCTGAATTTTTAGCCGAGTTTCAGAGAAAAGAATGTATTGAGGGAAACTAGACATATCTCAATATGATTAGAGGATGGGTGAGGTCTGAAGCAAAGTTTAGGGTTGATGCTCATGGGATTTACGCTACAGCCTCCTTAAATGAATATATGGTTTATATAGCCATTATGTTATGCAAACTTTTTGGGAGAAAATATCCCCGTCATTTTCATGCAGATTGGGTGCCCTTTTTAGAGGAATCTTTAGAAGGAAATGGTTTTAACTGGCATAATATTTTGTTGGATAACCTAACACAAGAAATTTTAAATTACAAAGCATCGAAGTCAAAGGGACAACTAGCAGCTTTTTATATGTCTGCATACATAATGGATGCAATATGTTTTATGACCCCCTTTCCATTAATGAATTGGAGTTGGAGTATTTCCTGTTCAGAGCCCATTCATAAATACCACTCGGCCCTTTGGGAAGAAAATACTAAAGGCCCATTTTAGGAGGTTTGTCATTTTATCATTATTCCCATGCACAAAATGTTTTTTGGATGCGAACCCCCTCACATTTCTGATACAATCATAGAAAGTCTTAAAGCAGTTCCCGACTGGTTTATTGAGGAAAATTTTTCCTACATTAGGGTTTATGGCTGTTCCATTCCCCCTCATGCACTCCCTAAATTCCTACCAGAAATATTGGTGTGCAGGGAAGTATCTTATCAGATAGTCAAGGGTGGTGTTGGATTGGAATTAAAAGCACTTCAGAAAAAATCATGGCCATCTTTCCCTGTTCATGTTGGGAAATTTTCTTTATCAAATTTAGTCCATTCTAAGGTAGAGGCTGAGTCATTAGAAGAAGTAAAATTAGTAGATATTGAGCACAGAAAATATGACTCCTACCAGGTAATAAGTAGGCATTACATACATTGTAATCTAAAGGCATATGAACATGAAGTATCTATTTATGATGATATATTTAAAGATGTTAAGTCTTATGAAGAAGTGTTGAACAGAGTCCACGCCTTGCCACCTGACTCATAGACTGGATTCGCATCTTTTCAAAGCCATAGGCGAAGTTTCCTACTTAAGAGTTTACAGGGTGAAATTTCGACCCCATCGCCAGAACAGTAAGGACCCCCTCCAGGGTTTGAAACTAATATACAGGATAAAGAAAATAACAAAGGTAAGTTGAAAAATACTGAGATACCTTCCCAAGATGTAGAGGGTTCTCAAACAAAAGAAACTGGAATAGAGAAAACAAAAGAGCTGGGAACAATTCCAGAAATCATGAAAAATGTTCCAGAAAAGATAGGAGGAATAGATTCAATAGAACTAGGTAGTCTTATCACCTCTTTAACTCCATTGTAGTCGACTTTTGGAACCCCCGATGAAGGATTTTTATATGTCAATGATCTAGAGCCTATTTCGAGAGATGAAATCCCTTCATCAGATTACTTTTTCAGTAAAAAGCGAAGAGCAGTCTTGAAACAGGAAATTCATCCAAGAGGAGAAGGAATGATTAAAAAGCATAGGGTTATTATAGATGGAAATAAACTCAAGGATGGATAATTTTCTACAGAATTGGCAGGTACAATGGGTGTTATAGCATCAGAAAAGATGTATTATGTTGGCAATTTAACAACTATGCTTGAACAGAAGGACCAAACAATAATTTAGTTGCAAGACAAACTAAAAGAAAACAAAAGAAATATTAGTTGGGGAATACAGAAGGGTCTAGAACAAGCTAGACTAAAGGATATGCAAGAAATCTTGAAAAAGAATAAATACTTGGAGGAGGCAAAACTCATAATACAGGTCACATAGGAACAGGTTCAAAAGATGGAAGAAGAAAACAAACATTTACAAGATAAAATTATTTCTATTACTAATCAGGTAATAGAATTTGTAAATTTCAGGACACAAGCATTGGAGATATATGTAAGAATAGAGGAGGAACAACAAGAAGTGTTCTTGAATCTGGAAGTAGTCCAGAAATATTTTCAAGAAACAAATAAGTCTTTGGAGAATGTGTTCCACAAGGAAAGGGAGGTGAAAGCAGCTAGAACAACTTTTCAGAAGGCAATGACTTTCTCATCAAAAGAAGAGGTTGGAAAGATTAAGAAATTATCTATTTCTGAACAGGTTAAAGGGGACATAATAATAAAAGTGTGGGAAGCAAAGTTGGCCAAATATAAATGAATAACAAGAGAAGTCAATGATGATTTCCAGGGAATCTTCGATCTATTAGAAAGAGCTTCATTGAATATCGGAACAGATGATTGTTCCGGATTATTAGGTGAGATCAATATTGCCAAGCACCACCTAAGGTTTAGAGAAGAGCTGGAGGAAATGAAAGAAGAGATTTCGAAAATTAAATTGATCAATATTACAGAGATCAACAAATGAATGGTGATGTCAAATCTAAAGTTGAAAACTATTAAATTCACAGAAAAGATGATAGAAAACCATTTGCCCGAATTGCAGAAAATATTTTTCTTATTTGAAGCAAATGAGTTACTAGATGCTCCAAGGAATTTTGTGAAGTTTTTGGGGAAATGTGTTCAGTGTATTGAAGTGGAGAAAGGAAGTTCGTCAACGCAAGATTAAAATCTTTTAAAATCTTTTTATCATTTAAGATTAAAAAGAAATTGTAAATGGTTGACATTATTTTTATGTAACCGTAATATTAGGAAGTTGGTTAGTCACCAATGAAAATTTTTGATGAAAATGTATAAATATAGTTTCTAAAGACTGAGAAAAGGCTTCGGAATTTTTGGGAGAGATCCATTTTGTAATATCAGTTTTCAAATACATCAGAATATAAATCACAAACGAGATTTTGGATCCTGCAAATTTGTAGCTATGTGTCTTCACCCTGTTTATTATAGTTTGTTGAATTTTTTATTTCAATTTTTTTCTAACGAGTAATCAATGTGAAGCTATATACATCATTGATTTATATTTCAGATTGGTTTGGATGTCAAATGATTTACATTTTTTCCTCTAAAATTGCTATTAGTAATTTTAAGACCTGTAAAACTTTTGTTCCTTAATACTTAACTCTTGTTAGAAACCTCATTTTTTCTTTCATCATTGTCTATTGAAATATGAGATTCTTTCTATATTAAAGCCTCATATTTTTCTGTAGTGTTTATTTGTTATATTGCGATTCTCAAAAGTGTTACAAATCCAAGAAACGACCTCGAATGTATTTACATTACTGCTTTGAAATTTAAAATTGTTTTTCTTGTTCTCATCTCTGGAAAATTTGAAGTAAAAATTGATTAAAATCCTTTTACAAATAAATAAAGTGTTATCATCCATGATTGTCCCAAGTAGCAGACAACCCAACATTGAACCAGGCCTTCAAGATCAAACCAATATTGCCTTGAATTTATTTAATACCATTTTACAAACAACAACTAATTGGGTTGAGTTAGAACGTTCATGGGCTGCTATTGAGAGAGACATTAGCATCCAAGAACAACAAGAAGCAAGACATAGACAGTTGAGAAACTGATTATGCTTTAATCTTCCTTTGATTTCTTATTCCCAAATCTTTCCTTTAAATCATTTACGGATGCCTTGATGGTATACTTTATAGACTTAAAGTATAAACTCAAGAACAACAATCCTGAACTCTTTAACCATCTCTCTTTCTCCTATATAATGATGGATTTCTAATGGAAAAGGTTAAGAAAAAGTAAGCAAGTAAGGAAAGATTAAGGTTGAATAGGTTGAGAATTGTGTGAGGAATTCTATTGTCGATGCTTGAGGGCTTCATTTCATTCCATTAAGTTATTGTGGATATTATTTATGCAATATTGGAGAAAGTGTGTGTGTTAGAGAAAAGGGTCGTTGAAAGGGAACTTTGCAACATCAAGGATGTTTGGTTGTATCTTCCACTTTTACTTAATATAATACAGTGGCATGTTTCTTTCCCATAAAATCATTCTCATTTTATTTCATGACTCCTTGATCACATGCATAAGTTGTCATTGACTATACTATTGTTTCTTTCACTTTGGTTGGTTTGTGCTTCATTGCAGGATCAATATCACAAGAGCACCAGAACAGAGCAAGGACAACAAAGATATAAGAAAGTGATATTTAAAGGTATGTCACTCATCTCTTGTTTGATATTAAATTCAATGATTAGAGCTTAGGGAAAGTGCCATGTCCTGTCTTGTTTTGTTTTAGATCTAGGTGGATCTAGGGAGATCAGTTTATATATGCATTTACCGATAAATCCAATAACCCCTTCAAATGACATTCTTCTCTTTTTCAGGTCAATAACAGTCAAATTATCGAAATCCCAATCAATACCCAACAACATAGGATAGGGGCAGCTATCATCAATGATATCGAACACTTCGAAGTTTGCAAATGTCCTCACTTCATCGATGTCCATAGGGACATGATATAGTCTTCCAAAGGGGATCACCGCTTGTTGATTAGCCATCCTTTGCCTAATAGGAGAGTAAATCAATTTAGGTTTTCCCATAAATTCCCAAGTCTTCTTCATCATAACATTTACTTATGATCCAATGTCGAGGACCACATAGTCCATCTCATAGTCTCCAATATGAGCACTAAGGTGCAGTTATTGCTTGTCCCTCTTTTTCTAGATACTTGATTCACATATCTACTCAACAGAGGATCTACTCTTCCAATTTCATATTGTCTTATCAGGTGTTGTATTGCATGTACATATCTTTCATATTTAATCAAATCAATACAAGTATACAAGAATTCCACAATCTTTCTTAACTCTTTTCCTTGTCTAGGTGGAGTGAACTAATCAAATGTTGGATGCATTTCATATTCCCTTACTTATGATTGTTCTTTAGATGAAAAATCGTGTTCACCTACAAATGGCACCTTATCCGAAACTCTTCAGATCCTTGATCCATTTGTAGTGTTTCCTGGAGTCACCCTATATTCTCCTGTGACAATGCCTCCCCTGGTAATAATAACGACCCTGGGTTCCTGATTTCAAGGTTCAAATGTTATTTTCTGGACTTGTTGGTTTCCACCTTGTCTTTCCTGAAATCTAGCTAACAATATTGGATAGTCTTCAATGACATGGTCAAATGAATTACAATAGCTACAAGTAGTACACGGGTTCTGATATTCCTTTTCCAAATGGATTTTCTAAGCATAGTTATAGAAAATAATCCAACCTCGACCTCGACCCATGCCTCCTCCTCCTCCTCTTCCTCTGTACCCACCACGAGGGGTGAAGCTTCCTCTCCCTGGGGAATTGAATTGTGCAGTGTTCCCTTCTGGCTAAAACTATCCTTGAATTATATAGGTATCTCTTGACCTTTGATGCATGATGGTATAAGCCCTACAATCCCTCTCATCATGCCCCATATATTTATAGAATGTACAATAAAGATTGGTGGGTGTCTGGACATATTTATACATATAATAACATTCACCATGGTGATGTCTATTTCTACATACCTCGCACCATGGTAATGTAGCCTTCTTCAAAGGGTTAGGGGCTCCAGAGGCCAAGTATTCACTAAATAAAGGACAATTATCTTTTTCATGTCCCTCTGCTTTACATCGGATACAACAGATGTTTTCTCTTTTCTCATTCCCTTTATCTTTATTCATATCTTCAATGTGCAAATATAAACTAGTTAATTGATTCAAAATTTGACTCATACCTGGACTAGATTCTCCTACAGGAGTTGCTTCTAGTTTCATGGAAATCTCTAATGCCTCAACCTGCGAAGCAACCTTCTATTGCATTAGAGGAAATCTAATGTGTGGCATAAGGGCAGTGATGAACTATTCCTTATGTTGTTCGTCTGGAATCTGAAAACTTAAACAACTTGTCAGGTTCTTAAACCTCTTATCAAATTCCTAAACCGGTTTAGTTACCTTATGCTTTATTTCCTTCAAATCTATAATGCATTTCGACTCTAAATCAGATTTCTTGAACTCTCCACTCAATGAAGTCTTAATTTCATTCATTGGTTTAGGCTGTACATATTCTTTAATAAAGTTCATATACCATCTCAGTGCAAGGTCCCTCAAAGTAGTACTAAACTGAGCTCTCTCAACAACTTCGTTGATGACTTATTTAATGCTCCATATAGCTTCGCATAAGAACCAGTGTTGGTTAGGATCCTCAAATCCATCTCCTCTGAAAATGGGTATCCTCATTTCATCTACCATTGATTTTCCTTGGTTTCTCGACTGAGTATGTACTAAACTGCTTGTAATATTACTCTGAGTGCTCTGATTACTCTGGCTACATAATGCTACTAAAACAACAAGACGAGTAGTAATACTTACTTCGATAGTAGGTGCAATACCTGACGTTTCTAGTTCTTCTCGAAAAAGTTCTTCAGCCTCTACTTCCTCTGCCCTTGTAAACTCTGAACAATATTCATCAGATTGCTCTGCTTCCTCTCCACTGTATAATCCTTCATCTTGTGCTACTAGTTCATAACTCTTCTTAAACACGTTCACAAGAGGAGTATTTTTGAATGACCTCCCACAACACGTGTGTCTAGCCTCTATGTCATTATCACGGTCTAAATTCTTGAACATTAGCTTTAAAATCCAACTGATATCTTCAATATATTATTCTCATGCAATAGAATCTTAATCTTCAGCTTCAAAAAGTGTAGAAACTTTCCTCTAGGTCCCTTGAAGAAATACCTCTCTACCTGACTATATGATTCTACTTTTTCAATATAAAACTCAATAATACCCTCCAATAGTGTTGTCAAACCACAGATCTACTTACCTTGATACAAAATTATCAACTCTCTTGACTTTTTTAAACAACGTCATTTTCCAAACCACAGGTGGTCTAGATCTTGTTTCAAATTGAGTGTCTTCTAGTCTGGCTAACCACTCATACAACTCCTGATGAACTCCAAAAAATAAAATATCATGCACATCAGTAAAGATGTTCCTCTCCAACCAGTCTTTTGTTTGGGTTCTTGTTCTGAGCTACAACGAAGTCACTTTAGTGTTCTTCTATCCACTTATGAATCTCCGTCTTCAATGGGAACCACCTTGACATTCCCTCAAAAATATCCTGGTCTCAACAACAAAACCATTTTTTGGCATAGGGGAAGACCTAGGGTTCAACTCTAACATCGCACCAACAAAACCTAACTACTGGCCCTTACAACAACACCTTTGAAGTAGATGAAGTCTCACCCAAAGTAGCAATAGGGGGGTTGTAGGACATAGGTGTCTACAATCAGAGGAAGTACAATATGATTCTAGAACAACAACGCAAGATAACCTAGAGATTCTTAACATTATTATGCTTAAATTCGTGAATTTAGTTTTATCTTCTTATCTTCAATAGATAAAATAACAATGCAATAACAGTATAAAAGATAGCAATCAACACAACATCAACCACATAGAACACCAATATTTTACGTGGTTCACCCTGTCTCTAGGGATGCATCCAAAAAACTGTGTTTACTGATCAAATAGATGAAAATATACAATTCTATCTACGCACTCAGCTGCAGATCCTTCTTCCCCTGTATTCCCTATCCCTACGTACCTAGTTGTAGAGTAGATCTTCGCACCCAGCTGAATACCCAAAAGACAAGAATACTCTAAAAAATGACATGTCTACCTGTTAATACCACTCTTGCCTCTCTTTCTCAACTCTTCTTGACCTATATTTATACATTTCACGATTCTTAGCAAACTCTATACCAAATTCCAGGTGTCCAAAACCCTAAATCCTCATTTCCAAAACCTTAGATCCACATAACCCTAATTTTAAGGACTTCGCCAACCTATTCCTCATTATTTTTTGTGAGGTGCTCCAAAGCACCCATTAATGTCTTCTTTCACTTGTTGACTTGTCCATGGTCTATCTTCTTTGATGCTTTTTCTTCCTTGAACTTTTCTTTCAACGAATTTCATTCCTTCACCTTGTTCCTTCCTTTATGATTCTTTAACCACTTTGACCATTCCTTGGTTTGTGTGCCATCCGTGCACTTCATAATTTGTCTTTATTCTTCCTTATTACATGACCAAGGGCCAAAACTCTTCATCTGGTGCTTCCTCTTCCACGTGATAGCATGAAAGTAGTTCTTTGACTGTCTTTATATTCTATTGTTGATATTCTGTCATGAGTTCAACCTCTGGTTCATCAATAAATAGCGTACCTCTAATATTTTTTAGTGTTGAATCAATTTTGGAATTATCGTGTTCAAATGAGAAGGTTACTACAAAGTTTTGTTGTAAGGTTTTACATTCTGTAGTACCTATGCGCATCTCCTGATCTACATACTAGTTCTCTAGGATTCCTTCCAATGTATGGATGAAGTGAAGAGGCCATTCTTCTAATGGTGTCATACACTATTGTGTTCTGCACTTCTCTAAATGTTCAATCGATGTCCCCTGTCCATCATACCTCTACATTTAATTTCTCCCCCTGTTCCACAACAATTCTAATGCACAGTAATCGTTTACATTGATACCATTCCTGGATTGTTTCCTTGTGCACACCCCACCATCTTGCAGTTGTTTACTTGAGTGAAATATCTAGGGCTAAGAGTCTCTAATTTTATAATAATTCCTCCTCATATTTTTTCATAAATTCCTCTAAGTCATTTACCCCATGAAAATTGGTAGGTTCTCGTATCTCTGTACCAACCCATCTTACTTCTTGGTCTATTCTTGCACACCTTCTTGTGAAAAATTCATGTAATCGTTGTTGTCAATTCTCCAAACCAGAATCTGATTTGAAAGCACATGATGTGATGCTTCTCCAACTGAGTACCCCATCTACAATTAGGTTAACATAATCCTCTTCACCCGCGGTGGTTCTTTACAACTGGTTTATTTCTTCCAAATCCAAACAAGTTGGTTCTACAACCTTTCTCCTTCTAATGGATCTAATGGTGCAATGACTCTATATTCACCTGATTCAAACTTCATTTTCCTTGTCTTCATCTTGATTATGTCCTGGTTATCAAATGCCCAATCCAATCCAAGAAATTTTGGATAAGGTGTTGTGCCATATACTATCTCTATTATTTCAAAATCTGCCATATTGCACACTCCATCCAAGCCTATTGTCGCACCTTTAAGCCTTCCAATTTGTAAAACTTTGTGTTGAATTTCTAATTTCAACTGGATAGGTGAATAGTGAAAAACACAAGAACAATGATATGATTGAAAACTCTCACAAGCCAACACTTAATGTATTCACACCAATGTTACATGTTGGTTTATCTGGACATATTTTCTCTACTATCTATGTCATTGACCCAAGGTTCATATCTTTAAGGGTACCAACAAAGCCTAAAACTATCGACCCTTCTGGTAAACTAGAAGGCAACACAATACATAGAATGCACTGCACAGTCTGACCTGAGATAACTTTAAATGGGTGGTTGTAAGAATCATGTGTTTACAACCTAGGAATGAGAGAGAGATATGGGATCTGCATTCTAAACCATTTATTATAATTTGTGTTGTGATCTATTGTTATTCTCTTTTATATTTTGACCTCCGTGGCATCTTTTCTTGATATCCCAACAATAGTTAACTAAGAAATATAATAACTCATTCATTCATTACACACAATATTTATCTACTAAAAGTATGAAAAATATATGCATGCATCTGTCACATTACACAGGTATTACCATGGTTCACCCCCTCCTGGGCTACACCCACAAAGATTTGGCTCTTGGCTCTCTTATTATGGAAGTTCTGCAATTCTCGCGTTGTGCACTTACAAATCTCCTTAGATGGGTAAGATCTATGTCAAGCGAACTAGATCGCACCAGGATCCTCGTCCTATGATATAATCCTCAAGATATACCTTCTCTCCTTCACTTTACAAAACTAATGCATCTAATAAAAAAAATTACATATCATAACAACCTCTACAAAAATAGCAAACTGAACCTAACCGAACCTCTCTATGATACTTGCATATCTATATTTATATCTATCGGCTCTTCAACCATTTACACAAAATACTTAAAAAAACCCTAACCCTATTGTCATTAGGTGTTCCTTCTCTGCATGCATTCTTTTCTTCCTTCCAGCTGTCGCCTCCTTCTTGCATGCACGCGTGTTGTGCTTCTTACTAGTTGTCGCTTTCCTCTTGCACGCTTTCTTTACCACAATTGCTCTTCTAGTTTCCCTTCTTTGTGCACTCTTTCTTTTCCACGATTTCTCTTCCAACTATCATTCTTGTTTGTTCATGCTTTCTTTCCCACTTCAGCCTGCTACCAACAAGCCCCCAACACTGACATGTAACTTGTCTCGAGTCACCTAATATTTCTGAGCTGCCTCGATCTCCTCAGTGATCGTCTGGAATGTTTTCCTTAGCTCTTCTACCTTTATCATTTCCTATGCAATCTTCTCCTTAATGGTATCCACTACCTGAACTTCCACTTCATCGCTCAGTAATCCTACACATTCTTCCTGTGTCTATGCCATCTGTGTTCTAGCTATTTCTTCTTATGTGAGTACTTCTTCTACTCATTCCTGTAGTGGTTCTATTTGAGCCTGATGCTCCTATTTCTGTGTTTGCGCAGTGATAATTTTTGCCTACATCTTATTCAGCTCTTATGTCCCCTTGATGCATTCTGGGATTGGTATGGTCTTTTTCCTCTGTTTGAGTTCTTAGATCACTGCATTGATCCTTTCTTCATCCTTGTCCCAGCATTGAACCTGTGGATCCTCCTCCAGTCTTGTCCAAAGTTGCATTGCTTTGTCGAGAAAGTCAACTATCATGCTAACCTGTTTCTCCATCTCCTATATTTTCACTATTGTTTCCTACCTCCTTTGCTCCTTTATTGTCGGTGTAGTTGTTGGTGTGAGATATTCTTGGAGATCTTCGATCTCCTTTTGGTATTGAGCAATTTCCTGCACAATCTGGCCGATCTTTTTTGTGGCTAGGAGTTCGTTTCCATGCGCAGTGATCGGAAGTTTTCCAAAAATTTCTCCCACTCTGCATTCTAATTCATTCCCACGTTTTGTCTCCTCCTGAGTTTTAGATTTGGCCTACTCACAATATTTCTCTAACGCTTCCCGCTTCTTTGTTTCTTTCTGTAGCTCGACTAAGTTTTTATGTGCCCGAGACTGTATCTTGTGTTCAATGCTAACCTGCAATTTATACAGTTCCCTTGATGGCATCCATTTCAATACCAATTGAATGTGGTCCAAATCCTTCAGTGGTGTATGTCCCACGATTTCATCCATTCGTAGAAGGCTTGGTTTTATGTAGACCACTGCATGTGTGTGTGGCATTGGGAGGAGTGGGTCTCCTTTTTCTACCTCCACTCTTTTGTGGGTCTGTGTTGACAAAGACTCTATGCCTCTGCTGCTACCTACTCTCTGGGCCTCCATGAGTGTCCCGAGGAGCTATCTTATTTATGCCATCTCTTTTTGTAGATTATCCCTATGATGTGCTACATTATCAAAGTCTTCTACTAGACAATCCTGGACCATTATGGTGATCATTTCTCCATCGTCCTCCATGATCGTATAGTCCATTGATGTTCATTATGCCTTTGATTTCTTGCGTGCACCTGTGGCCTGTACAACTGGTCTCTTAGTTCCCCTTGGTTCCTGTGTGATGGGATTTGGGGTAGTCTCCTGCACTCCCTTATCTTGTTTCAGCTATTCGTTGGTCTCTTTCTACCCCTTCTAGGTTCCTGTCTTCTTTGAACCTTCATTCACATGAGTTGGTTTGTTTTGGCCCATCCTTGGTTTCTTGGGCACTGGGATTTACGAAGGCTGTGTTTCTACCTGCGCTGCTTCTCCTTCTGCAAGTCCTTCTTGTACTTCCTAGGGAATATATGGGATCCTCCATGCATTAGGCCATTCGTTGATGACCATGTTTATATCACCTTCTTTGATGTCGTAGCGCATCGGTAGCCACTGTTTATCTAGATCCTGCCTTGGTTGTATCCACATGGGTTGATGTGTAGCCCATAAGTTAACGATGTCCCCATATCGTGTGACAACTTCTGGTGTTATTCTTTATGACCAACTAATAGCTTCTTGTATGTCCTATAGGTATGATTCAAAGACGATTCCATTTTCCGTTTTATGCTTGGCCTGTGGCCCAGATCTCAGTAATGTATATCTCGCTCCCACTGGTAGTGGTCTAGTAGAAAAAAATACATACTTTGGTTCATGGCATCCCATGAAGGTTATGAGGGTGAGCAGCCATGAGTAATGGAATTATGTATCAAGTTCCTACACATCTCTGCATTCCACTTGGAAAAAGTTTAACAAATAAGGCACCTAGATCACGAAGGTGCCTTCTGCGCATTGAGTTGCAACTACGATGACTCCTGTCGGTACTTCGTCTTTGCAGTGTTTTCTTAACAGTTTACAGGAGAAGATATTTGCGCCTAGTTGTTTCACTGCATTGTTGGTCCATTTGATTATAATGCCTCTTGTCCCCCTAGTGGTACCATATTTCTTCTTCATTACCTCTGCTAACCCTTTCTCCTTGGATTTATCATTCAGAATCAGAATGGGATCCATACCTCGACTGGGTAGTCTTGTTATTTGTGCAATAATCTCAACAATTATGGGGACAGGTTTTTCCAGCCATATAGCCTCTCCATGCATGACTTCTAAGGGATTCTTAACACATGTTGTCGTGTACTGGCCTCTACCAAAATGTGGGAGTTTGAGAAACCATAAAATGCTTGTTCTATCCAGTCCAACTGCCCACTGATGTGGTTGGCTGATTGTTTCTCCAAGTTTGTTGACCACTATGTTCTGCATAAAAACCCTTTGCATGAGTTCTAGGTACTTGGTTTCGTTTGATACATCATGGTTGGAATATTTGAGCTTCCCCACATGACCCAGTAGTTGTGGCTCTACCTGTACTCCCTCTAGTATGTGTGGTAGCACAATTTCTACTGTCAGTTTCTTGTGAGGTGAGCTCGATATCAAAACTTTGTCTTCCTACTATAGGGGTTGGTATGAAGTTCCAACAACTCTTATTTTATCCCCTGTAAGCCATTTCGGCCAAGCCGAGATAGTTCTCGCGGTCTCTTCTATTGGTTGACCTAGGTTGGGTTCCTGCGACTCATCTAATTTCCCCTCTGATCCTTGATTCTATGTTGTCCCATTAACTTTTGCAGTTGGTTCAGTGCTTTCTGGTTGTACTTCCTGTTGGATTTCCGCTTCCTTGTTCTGAGGTTCCTGCACCATTTCTAGTGTGTCTTCTTTCATGACCTCTTCTTGTGTCTACCAAATATCTTCTAGTATCGGTGTAGAGTTCACCAGTGTTATCTTTGGGGATGGGATATCATCGATATCAATGATCTCCATTTTATGTTGCTTGTTTTCTTCCAGCAGTCCTCATGATCTAGTTTGAACCCTGGTTAGTTTTCCTGTCTGGCTTGGTTTGATGGACATTGGTGGTGCCATAGTGGTGAGTGTCAAATGTTTTTTGAGTTTGGAGGACTACAGTGAGCTCTGTGGTCTCACATTTTCTATTTGGGTTGATGTTTCTCTCTCTCTATGTTCTCCTTTTGCAAATAGACTAGTTTCTTCCATGCTTTCATGTTGTATGGCCTTTTCATGACCCTTATTGAGGATTCTTCCTCCATGATGTGATTAATGCACCATAACTGTGGGTTCAATGCATCTGCTACAATTTCATACTTGCCATTATGATTACTTTGTCGTTTCCAGTTGGTGTGTTTAATGTGATGTTCCATCAATCCTTGTCATGCCTTAATTCCACTTAGTGTTGTCATGTCGTCCTTCTTTGGCCGAATTTTCGTTTCCCGCTCGTTTTACTTTGGCATGTAACCGTTGTCATTGTCTTTACTGCATTCGTGTTTCGAGAATCATGTGGATTTTTATTTTTATTTTTACTACGCGGTGGGTGGTCGAATTTCCTTATACATCTTCAATTGGCTCTTGTTGATCATTCCTCTGAGGTATGTGCCTACTAAATCTCTTAACTGCACAACTCTGGCATTCTCAGCTTTCCTGGGTGCTGGAACAATTTGCTATCATAGAGAAATACTAGATCTCCTTCCTTGAAAGTCTTTTTCTTAATGTGTCGATCGTGTCATGATTTATCTCTGGCCTTCTGCACTTGTTGATGGAATCCTTCCAGTATTCGGTCCTCCTCCATTTCTAATAGATGGTTTATTCTTTCCTTTATTGCGCCACGTTCTGTCATTTGTGTGATAGCTGTTATGCGTAAGTTGGGTACTTAAAATTCTAATGGAACTACTGCTTCTTGGTCGTAGACTAGTTTGAATGGTGTGTGCCCTATCAACTTTTTGCATGTCATCCTATACACCCATAATACTACTGGTACTTTAAGGTCCCAGTCATCTCTGTTGATGTTACAAATTTTTGTCATTGTGTTCTCTAGAATTTTGTTGAATGCTTCTACTGTGCCATTCACCTGTGGATGATATGGTGTGATTTTCTGGTGGTGAACTTCAAACTCTTCGAGCATCGTGCGAATGGTGCTATTTATGAAATGTGTGCCTTGGTCGCTCATCAAAACTCTTGGGCACCCAAACCTAGTAATTACTTATTCAAATAATAAGTGTGCAGCTGTCTCTGCACTATAGTCTTTTACTGGTGTGGCTTCTTCCCACCTTGTTAGGTATTCCATCGTGGTAATGATGTATCTTACCCCTGTTATTTTTGTTGGTGGGTTAATTGGTCCCACAAAGTCTATTGCCCATTTATCAAATGCATGTAATGTCACTTGTAGTTGTAATGACATCTCGTCCCTTCTGTTGGTTTTGCCTACCCTTTGATAGAGATCACATCCCTGACAGTACTCTTTCGAGTCTTTGTGAATTGTTGGATACCATAATCCTACATGGAGTACCTTCTACATGGTATATTTTCCTGCATAGTGTCCTCCTGCTAATCCCTCGTGGGATTCTTCTAAAA
This sequence comes from Picea sitchensis, assembly GCA_010110895.2. Taxonomy (NCBI): domain Eukaryota; kingdom Viridiplantae; phylum Streptophyta; class Pinopsida; order Pinales; family Pinaceae; genus Picea; species Picea sitchensis. The sequence continues at coordinate 90,628 of SNQJ01S0003696.1, read as the reverse complement.
TTATTGGTCATTCGTGCTCTAAAACGTACCTTTGTAAAATGCTATCTGTGCCCATTTTATATAGATGGCCTACGATCAGTTGATAGCCAGTTGCGTGAACTAGCAGGTTCTTCTTCTACGTGGTGGTATATTCTTGTGGTGCAATACCTGTGCTCAAGTACTGGATGATATCTGTGAAGTAGTCATCAACAATCTGTACTAAGAATAATTGTGCATCCGAAAAATTTTCTTCTAATGTTTTGGGTTCTTCTCCATTGGTGACCCATGATAGGTAGTCAAGTCCTGCTTTCAGTTTTCCTAGCTTGACTATTAATTTAAAGTCAAATTATTGAAATAAAAGTAACCATCAACAGATTCTCCCCCCCAACACTGGCTTGTTGACTAGGTATTTCAGGGTTGAGTGATCTGTAAACATCTTAAAATGTTTTCCCAATAGGTAGTGTCTCAACTTTTGCAGTGTGTAAACCATATCTAGGCCTTCTCTTTCTATCGTGTTATAATTATGTTTTGAGTCATATAGTTTTCTTCTTTCCAATAATATCGGGTGATCCAAGTCTCCTGTGCATGTATATGCTAAGATAGATCCAAGAGTTATCCCTGATGCATCTACATGCACATGGAATTTCTTTCCTGAGTCTAGAAATACTAATATCAGTGTAGTGCCCATATTTTCCTTCAGGGTATCCAGACCATGTTGAAACTCATCATTCCATTGGTACTTTGTATCCTTCCTTAGAAGTTTCTCCATTGGTGATGTGATTAGTGCATATCCTTTGATGAATTTCTTGTAGTATCTTGTGTGTCCTAGCATCGCTCGTAGCTGACAGACTATTTTTGGTGCTGGTAAATTAATGATAACTATGATCTTTGCTGGATCGACCAATAACCCTTGTTTTCATACTATATGGCCCAATAGTGTCCCAAAAAGTGTTGCAAATATACCTTTATTTATGTTTAGTGATATATGAAACTGTCTGCATCATTCTATAATCAAGCGTAAAACTTCCACATGGTTTTTCAACAAACTATAGACTGTCCAGTCGTCTAGATATACTTCGAGAAACTGATGGATGAATTATTTAAATTTTGCGATAACCACTCTGGAGAATATTGATGGTGCATTATTCACTCCAAATGGCATGACTATATATTGGTAAGATACCCATTTTTTCGTGAACGTGGTCTTGTTTCTGTCCTCCTGTGCTATTTTAATCTGATGGTAGCCTGAGAATCCATCAGTGAATGAGTAAGCTTCGTGTCCCCCGACATTATATGACACTTCATCCATGAAAGGTGTAGGGAATGTGTCATGTAGGCATGCATCATTCAAATTCCTCAAGTCAACTCATATCCTAATACCTCTTCCTTGTTTCTTGTCCTGTACAACCATCGGGCTTAGCCATTCTGATTCCTCGACTGGCTCGATTATGATGGATTCAAGAATTCGTTCAATCTTCTCTTTAACTTTATGTTTGTATATGGGTTTCAATATATATGGTATCTTTCTAATCATCCTCGCTTCAGGTTTGAGAGGTATCTTCATCTCTCTCATTTCTCCCGCTATACCCTTCATCTTTGTAAATGTTGTAGGAAATAAGTCGTTGTACTTGCACAACAATTTTGTGATGCTTTCTACTGTTGGCTCATCCCAGTAGTCTTAAATGTTGTCCATTTTGGGATGTTAATTTCTTTCGATGTTAACTTTCTTTACCCTGAATGGCGTGGAAATAACTTTGGATTCTATGGGTGGTCCCTTCACATCTCTTTCGCCTTCTACTTCTTCAATATGAATGTTGTGCGTGTCATCTTCATCTAGTGCTTCCTCCTTTACATGGTAACATGATAGTAGTTCCTTGAATGTCTTATTCTTTCGTTGCTTCTCTTCGATAATAAGTTCTATTTTTGGTTCTTTAGTGAATATGATTCCTCTAATTCATTTCAGGGCTGCATCTATGTTGGATTTCTCATGCTCGAACAAGAAGGTGATGGTAAAGTTTTGTTGCAATGTTGTCCATGTTATAGTTCCTTTGTGCAATTCCTAACCTATATACCAATTCCCTGGTATGCCTTATAAAGTGTGAATGAAGTGATGAGGCCATTCCTATGGTGGTGTCATTTTCCACAACATTTGGCACTCCTCCAAGTGTTTCACTAGTGTCCCTAGTCCCTCATATATCTATTGTTTCTTTTTTATGTTTTGTGCCAAACCTTATGCTCAATAACTGCTTACACTGGTACCATTTTGTGATAGTCTCCTTATGTGCGCCCCACCATCTTGCGGGTGTGGCCTTGAGTGATAAATCCAGTGCTAGTAGCCTCTGGTTCTCTAGTACTTTGTCTTCATATTGTGTCAAGAATGTTTCCAAATCATTTATTCCATGGAAGTTGGGTGGTTCTTTGATTTCTATACCTATCCACCGTACTACGCGGTCTATTCTTGCACATCTTCTCGTGGATGCTTCGTGTAGTCTATGCTACCAATTTTCTAACCCGGTGTCTGAATCTGTTGCACATGAATTAAGTTGTGCCAACTGAGTACCCTGTCTGAGTTTAGTTTACATAATCCTCCTTGCGCGCAGTTGTTCTGCACAACTAATCAATCTCCTCTAAGTCCAGGCAAGTGGGTTCTACGAACCTCTCCACTTCTGATGGATCTAGTGTTGCTATGACCCTATAATCTCTAGATTCAAATGTAATTTTCCTTGCCTTCAAGTTAATTATGGTCTGGTTTTCAAACACCCAATCCAAACCGAGTAGTGTTAGGTACAGTGTCGTCCCATCTACTATTTCGATGACTTCAAAATTTTCTTTAGTGTGCACTCTATCAAGATCTACTGTTACTCCTTTCAGTCTCCCTATTGGTAGGACCCTATGTTGGTTTCCTAGTTTTAATTGGACATTTAAGTATCCCAATGTTGGCTCTCCCATGCATTGCCGGGTTTTCTTGGGTAGCACATGCACTTCGGATCCAAGGTCCAGTATGATGTCTCCCATATTGAAATCCCCAATGTTAGCATTCAGTCTAAATTCCCTATTGTTCTTCTTCTTATGTGTAGATGATTGACAATTTTTGGTTCTAGATTTTGTTCCATTTCATTGCTACATTTCTCTTAGATGTTTTTCATCATTTTCATAAATGAAGGATCACTTTACATTTTTATGCATGATTGGAAAAATTATTTGATAGTACTTACTTGTCCCTTGGGTGGAATTCTATTGGTATGATCCAATGATGGCAACATTTCATATTCTAGGGCTTCATGAACTAGTTACACAGTGGAAGTTGACGTTGTTTCCATATCTTGAAATTCTTACCTGGATTCATTAAAAGTCTCCTTTTCTTCGGGTGCGTCGAACTGCTTTCTTGGTTCGGTGTTCTTCTTTACCCATTGGTTCTGTGCGGGTTCCAGTCAGACTGTGTTGTTTCCTATCTTCGTTCCTCCATAGGTGACTATATTGATGTTCCGGCCATCCTCCCTTTCTTCGGTTGAAATCCATTGAATATTCTAGTTGTTCTGGTTCCTCTTTTCATGGATATTTACTAACAGTGTTGGACATTCCTCTGTCTCATGATCTGATGCGTGACAATACATACAATTCGCTGGCAGCAGTGGGCATTCCCGTGCATAATGTCCCTGTTGCTGACAGTTGTGACATGTGACAGGTCCTTTGCCACATCCAAACCCTCCTCTGTCTCCTCCTCCTCCTCGATAGCTTGATTGGTTCCCTCACAGCGTGTTGTACTATGGTGCCTCATTATGATGTGCAGTATTATATTGGGGTTGCATCGAGTTGTACTGCAGTTGTACATTATTGTATGGTTGTTGTGTCATATTGTACTGCTACTGCATAGTGTTGTATGGAGTTGGGGCTTGATTGAACTATGGCACTACATGCCCAGTCATCATTTCGGCCTGTACCCTGTAGGCATCTGATGTTCTCTCCCACATCAGCTCCATGTTTCTGCAATCTTTGTCATCGTGGCGTACCGACTTAAAAAAGGTGCAATAAGAATTCTTTGGAACTTTCTAGTACTTCTACATCATTGTGTAGTGATAAGGGTTTTGACCCAGTTTCTTGCACATTTCACACCATAATCCTCCCTATGGTAGTAGGTTTGGCATGCCTGTTGCCATATATTGCACGGATGTTGGACATTCATTCTTGTGGTGTCCCTCCATCTTGCATGTAATGCACCAAATGCCTTCTCGTTTTTCCTTGTTCTTATTTTGATTCAATTGAAATGTTAGGTTCTTCAAATCCTCCTTCAATTCTTCAATAGCTGGGTCCGTCTACTAGTATTGGTTCTCTTCTACCTGCAAAGTTGCCTGTAGAGCCTCGACCTGCATCTGAAACTTCTTCTATCATAAGAGATGTTTTAGGTGTGGTAGTAGTGAGTTGACAAACAAGTGTCGGTGTTGCATCTTAGTCATAAGGTATTTTAACTTCCCCTTCAGTCACTTGAATCTCTGGTCAATTTCCCATACAGACTCTCCTAACTTCTGTCTTATCTCGATCATTTCATTCATGTACTGATCCTCTGAGATCAACTTCTGGAACTCATTAATTAGTATCTTTTTAATGTGTGCCAATGTCCTCATCATCCTAGTGGCACTGTTCATATCGAGATGCATGTACCAGTCTAGTGCACGGTCTCTTAGTGTGATCTCTAACTGCGCAAGTTTGGTATCTTCATCAGTGATCTATTTTGCCTCCTATATCTTTGCACAAATGAACAAATGCTTCTCAATATATTTTTTTTCTTCTCCTCGAAATTCTGGTAATATGATAGTGGGATCATGTCCTTCCATTCTAAATACTGAAGTGATACCTCCGTCATGCGGTGTAGATACTTGACTAGTACTGCATGAACTGGCTCCCCTAGTTGTTTCTCATGTGGTATATGTACTTCTTTCTATCGGACTTCCTCCAAAATTCATTTGTCTTAACGATGGTGTTCTATTTATTGTATTGGTCGCACATGAGTTTATGGGTTCCACACTGACATTAATATGGAAAGGATGACTATCTTCTCCTCCCATTCTTAGGCCTCCTGTTTTCCAATCATAGGTTGCGCACAAGATTTCCTCAATCTTCTCCACAACCCGTAGATCCTCTACCTCTTCCTCATCACTTGCCAATCCCTCCCTTGAGGCTATGGCTCTTTTCTTGGTATTCACCTTATATTGGTAGGTTACTCTGCTACACATTGTTCATAGTGACGCCAAGATCCACTTAAGTTGGTCATCATCCATCAAGATCGGGTCCAATAATTCCTCCTCATTCTTTCCTTTATCCTCACCTTCGTCCATTTATCCTTTCTCTATCAGTGCTTCCCCCCTTCCCCCATGCACATAGGGAAGTCTAGCTATTTGATTCCATTGTCATTACACCTTTGTTATATAGCAGTATTTTAATAGAAGTATACAGTGATCAAATGTACCTTCCGCGGGGTTCACATACAAATTCCTGCTCTTCTATGCTATATGACTTTGTTGTGATGACTGCAAACTCTATGATGAATCCTACCACAATACTATCAAGCCAAAATTCGACTGCGTGGTTGAATTTGTTGTTCACTTGTTGTAATTTCTCAACCTATACTAGGGTCCAATCTAGCTATCGGATCTGGTTCATCTCATGGTTATCTTTTAACCTTAGTATCCACTCCTATAGTAGGTGGGGAAAATCATAGAAAAAGACTTCTTGTAAATATGTAAGCATGTGTTTATCCAGATATTTGTGAGGTGTGATGTTGGGGTTTCTATTGTCTTTCTGGGAAAATTCTAGCTCTTTGGTTCTCAACCAGCCTTCGATTTGTGCTTTCATGGGGTTCCACGGTCTTAAAATTCCCTTCTAATGGCTCAACAGTCTTCTGGTTTCACTCATTTTTTTCTCATGTATTCTATCTCATCTACTTAGTCATGTCTTGTTCCTCTTACAACGACAACAGAACCATTTGTTGGTTTATATGGATGACTTTTCTCTACTACCTGCATCATTGACCTAGGGTTCATATCTTTAAGGCTACCAAAAAAGCCTAAAACTATTGACCATTCTAGTAAACCAGAAGGCAACACAGTACACAGAATGCACTGTGAAGTCTCACCCGAGATAGCTTTAAATGGGTGGTTGTAAGACTCAGGTGTTTATAGCCTAGGATTGAGTGAGAGATATGGGATCTGTATTTTGAACCATTTATTATAATTTGTGTTGAGAAATAATGTTATTCTCTTTTATATTTTGACCTCCATGGCATATTTTCTTGATATCACAACATCAAATAACCAAGCAACATAATAACTCATTCATTCATTACACATACTATTTATCTACTAAAAGTATGACAAATATATGCATGTATCTGTCACATTACATAGGTATTACCATGGTTCACCCCCTCCTGGGCTACGTCCACAAATATTTGGCTCTTGGATATCTTATTATGGAAGTTATGAAATTCTCGTGCCATGTGCTTACAACTCTCCTCATATGGGTAAGATCTATGTCAAGCGAACTAGATCACACCAGGCTCCTTGGTCTGCGATATGATCCTCAAGATATACCTTCTCTCCTCTGCTTTAGCTCAATTTCTTTACAAAAATAATGCCTATAATAAAAAAACATTACATATAATATCAACCTCTACAAAAATGGTGAACCAAACCTAACCGAACCTCTCTATGATACCTGTGTATCTATATTTATATCTATTGGGTTCTTCAACCATTTACACAAAATCCTTACAAAAATCCTAACCCTATTGTCGTTAGGTCTTCCTTCTCTGCATGCATGATTTTCTTCCTTCGAGTTGTCTCATGCTTCTTGCATGTGCGCGTGATGTGCTTCTTACCAGTTGTCGCTTTCCTCCTGCACACTTTCTTTACCATGATTGCTCTTCTAGCTGTCCTTGTTTTTGCACGCTTTATTTTCCATGATTTCTATTCTAGTGGTCATTCTTATTTGTGCACACTTTCTTTCCCACTTCGGCCTGCTACCAACATTACATATTTATAGTATAATGGGTGATGACACCTCATAGAGATATTTTCTCTAGATCCTAAAATCATGCATGATGACTAGGCTAGGAAATCTTAACTCATTATTCATCACTTGAGGATATATTACTAATATCCTAAATGAATAATACAAATATAGGTGACAATTAGACTTAGTGATTGGTAAGGTATGACATAGGCTAACATTTCCCCCCTCAATCAAAAGTTTGATCAAGAACACCAGCAATGAAGCATAAACAAACAGGTATCATTTCCAATTCTTCATACTAAATCTCTTGAGATTATCCTCAATGAAGAACTTCCTGAAAAACTGCCAATATAGATGTTGAATGGTTCATCTGAAATGAACAGGAAGATAGATGAGATATGGAAGTGAATAGCTGCAATATATGAACATTCCCTGATTGCTTTCCAATTAAATAATTTTTCCAAGTATTTGAGCTAGAAGAATATGATGTCTTCTGCTAATTGGTGAACATGTAGTATCACCGTTGTACTATCATTGTATCACTGAAGTGCTCTATGAATCTATGGTTTGGTATAACCACTAACAAATTGATACCATGTATCTCATGGTTTTTGGATGACCACTAACCAATTTTGACACATTTAGGTTTCCAACAACATCCTAGTGTATAATGTGTATGATTTAATTGAAAGTCATTGAACCATAATTCTTCCAAAATATGCCATCTACAAACTCCAGTTTCCCATCTGACATATTTTTTGTCGAAACTTTTGATTTGAAAACCATATTCAATTCCATCATCAATTCCCCCCTTTTTCAGCTGAAAGGAGAGAATTCAAGTGGTTTCTTGAACCATCTTCACTTTAACTCTGAACTGCCCCCCCCCCCGCCTTAAGGTATAAAAGAGTTGCATCATTGTACTCTTCTAGGCTCAATAGATTACCATACTTGTTCCATTTGTGTTCAAGATGAAGTGGGCATGTGGAAACAACTGCATGTTATCTCATCTCATGAGGGTCATGCTCGAAAGCTACACCATAAGGGGACCACTTATGTGAGGTACAAAAATGTTATGCGCTGGAAGATTGGTATTTACTCGAGATTTAATTCTATGGTAAGAAATATGTAATCGCTTGGTTGTTGATGACCATTTCCAAGGATCTATCCACTCATAGTGAATCTTCAATATTGTAGGTTTCTTCAGTATTGAACATCTGTCTGAAGAATGGTTATGCTTGCCACAATGATAGAAAAAATGGAGATCAAAACATTGATTCTCCTTGTGAACAACTCGATTACAATGTTGGCACTTTGCATTCTGATGTTGAACTTGAACAGGTTAATTTGAGACTTCTTGAAGGAATCCTTCACTTTGGAACTGGATTTGTTTGGAATAATCGAGAATATGAAAAGTAACTTCCTTCTCATATCCAAGTCTATTTTATTCTTGTTGTAAATGATTTCTTCCCAAGGTCTAATGATGGACTTGGAAAGAGTATTTTGAACCTGTTGCTTTGAAATCTGTGGAAGTGTATTCACTATATGTTGCAGCATCATTGAAATATTTTCTTCACTGAATTCAAAAGAAAAATCTTGAAATGAAGCCTCAAAAATACCTTCATTTTCATTTGAAATTGCTTCTAAATTTGTCTTACTGAGTTGATCCTTCACTGAATGTTGATCCAAAACATCAGCATCATCATCTTCATCATCATAGAGAGGATTGTTATGAACAAAAACTAGTTCAAGAAACTTCACAAGTTGTTGGTTTTTGAGATCTATCAACTCATCATTCAATAGCTGGGATTGATCTTGAAGAAGTATAACTTTATCTTGTGTCACTTGCAAACAATTTAGAATTGATTAAAGAATATATTTTTGAAGTTTGACTATGTTGTCTTTAGCACTGATTATTAGAGGATTCAGTAACTCTAGTAATTCACGACTTCGATCCATTTTAAAATAATAAATGAGGTCTCCTTGTGTAGGTAGATCCTAATTATAGTTTGACTCAACAAAAGAAGGCTTGCTTGCAACTATCTCACTTGAACTTCATGCTCTCTTAATTCTTCCAAAATATTCCATCTACAAACTCCAATTCCCCATCTAGCATATTTGTTGTCGAAACTTTTAGTTTGACAACCATCTTCAATTCCATCATCAATTCTCCCCTTTGTAAGTTGAAAGGAGACACTTCAAGTGGTTTCTTGAACCATCTTCACTATAATTTTAAACTCCCTCCCTTAAATTACAAAAGAGTTACATCATTTTACTCCCTCTTCTAGGCTCAAGATAGTACCATACTTGTTCCATTTGTGTTCAACATGAAGTGGGCATGTGGAAACAACCACATGCTATCTCATCTCGTGAGGGCCACACTCGAAAGATATGCCATAAGGGGACCACTTATGTGAGGTACACAAATTTTGTGCGCAACAAGATTGGTCTTTACTCGAGATTGAATTATATGGTAAGACTTATATAATCGCTTGGTTGTTGATGACCATTTCCAAGGATCTATCCACTCATAGTGAATCTTCAATCTTGTAGTTTTTTTTAGTCTTGAACCTCTGTCATCACCTTATTTATAAATACATCATCTATCATCTCATGAGAGATGTTGAGGGAAATTCAAGGTCCAAAGATAGAGAACAATGTCTCCATACCAGAGGTTAGACGAAGAGACAGGAAAAATGTGTTCATCCACAAATGAATCAACATGGATAACATCCTCATCTAATAGTGGAAAATGGGATATTAACTCTACGAAGATTAGGGATTTCTTGGATTTCACAGAAACAAAATTGAGATCAAACTCTTGTAAAATGAAAATCCATTTATTATATTTTCCCCCTATGATATGCCTGGTAAGGACGTATTGAAATGGATTGACAACCACAACCACGGTAGTCTTACAGATTAATATATAATGACGAAAACACTGTACTGCGTGAACGACAACCATAGCTAGCTTTTTTACGTGAGCGTAATTAAGTTTAGGACCAAGTAAAGTTCAACTAAGATAGATGACATGTTCGTGGAGCTTGTTAGTGTCGCCATTTTTATTTCCATTTAGAGTCAGTTTTAAGTCACGTTTTGACCCATGCATCCAAACATATGAAGTTAGGTACGTAGCACCGTGAGGGTGAAGTCATCAAGTGGTTGGTTGGCCCTTGGAAATGGGAAGGGATGTCAAAGTCGAAACTTGTATACATGGTATGGGTATGCATTTTCCAGAAAGTCGAGTCATGTTAAGAAACTAGTCTCTACGTGCCCTAGGTCGTTTCAAGTGGTTAATGGAGGTCGCATCGGAAAGTACAATAGTTATTATTAGTTCATCATGAAATCCGAGGGAATGAAAAATCATAGCGTTTCTATCATGCATGCCCAACAAACACTATCGCCTATATCCTGGACATGGGGATTTTCCATGGAAAACCTGCAACTTGAGTTGGAACATATCGTTGTTTTTGAATTCATTGTCCTTCGGCATGATTTCCTCTCCTTTCTAACTTCTTATATATCTCATATGCTCGACACTCTATCAAGACGTATAACTAGGCTCGAACTTTGTTTGCAATTTGCCTTGCCATTCCAGTTTGTTCAAAAATTTCTCCCCCTGTGTGTTTGTTGGATATACTGTGCATAGATTACACATTTGCCATGCCATGAAGACCTCTCAGAGCATAAATAAAGGTGTGTGGAGCATCATAATTGAAAGGTTCAAGCCCCAAAACAACTGGGAGTCATTCTCACCTGCATCAGCCATCCCCAAAGACATGAAAGGAGCTATTCCTTTACCTGCAGAGAAAACCATATCAAATTACGCAAAACCTGAAGTGGAGGGATTCACATAGGAAGGAAAATAAGTAGGAGCCCCATATCCCCAATAGAAAATTCCTCAGAAGAGGGCCATGCCGAGGAAGAACAAGGAAGTTGTGGAAGTTTGATCTTCAAAAAAGTCATGTGTCAGATCAGTGGCTGAAGAACTACTCATGTGTGCCATCTGGCTAGAACCTGTTGGAGGATAGAGCTGCGATGACATGAGTAGAACAAGGAAAGCAGATATCATAGGAGAAAATGATGAAGATCCATCTCAGCAATTGAAGCAGGCAAAGTTGGCTATCGTTGAATGCTATCAGAAAAACATGGAATTGAGGCGGCAACGAGCGATAAAGACTACGGAAGTGTCATCAGTGTAGGGTCATGAAGGGAACATTGCATGGTTGAAAATGTAGCTCAGAGAGGTGTAGGACACCATTTTACAACTATGAGAAGCATAAAGGCTAGCAGAATAAAGGAAGATAGAGCATCCCAGAGAATGTGAAGGGGTCAAGAAGGAATCCCCCATCACTCTCGCATACATGGAAAAAAAGAAAGCTTAGCAGGTGTTCGTTTCTACATCCGAAAAACATAAGACAAATCTTGGCAGTTTTGAAGGATGAGTTTCCCCAAAAGCAATCTACCATTTTGATAATGGTCGTGACAATCAAACAACCATTTGTTGCGCACAGTGCTCCAACAAATGTACACATAATAGAAATGAAATTCATTATAGAAGACACCAATATCCCGAAAAACACCTATTCTCTAGGACACCTGATCAAAGGGATACAACGACACATATTATCTCCATATCAAAACATGATCGATGATCAGATCCTCGTGGTGAACCTGCAAACAGTCATGAGTGAACCGATGTGATTATTGTCTATTTTTGGGAAGTACCATGCGAAGTGTCTATGGTGCATGCTACCAAGTTCTCCTAGTTTTAGGGTTAGCATTTAGAAAGCAGGGTAGCCCAAGCGACGCCCTCATTTATATATTTCATCTTTTTGATGTAAGCCAGGTTGGTTGAAAAAATTGGTAGACTACAACTATTGTATGTAATTTGAGTTTTTGACCGAAATTTAATGCAAAGGTCCTGTAAATTGCTGAAAAGATTATAGTTGTAGCAGTTAGATGTATTTTATTTCTCTTCTTTACGTATGTGCTTCTTGTCATATTTTATTCATATCTTTTCCTATCTATTTTGGAACATTTTCTTCTAAAAGATAACTCTAAATTCTCCTACAGTGGTGCTCTAAGTTACTTCCTGTGTTCTTATCCTGCCACACATTACGGTTTTACACTAAAGACTGTTGCTCTCCTAGCCTTATCCTCTCAATTTCAGTCACTGAGTCATTTGTCTCTGTCATTTCCTCAAAATGACTCCATAGCCCAAGTCCTACCTTCTTGCACCAATATAACCAGAACCCATTATATCAAAGGTGTTAAATCTATCCACTACTCTCACAACCATATCTCGCGTGGAGACTGCACCTTCTGAGAGATCCCTCTCCAGATCCGAAAGGCTAGTTTCGGATCTCAAAGTTGGTTGAAAATTTTACCTTCATCATTTGTTTATCAATCAAGCAGATTTACAGAGTGCTAACAGAGCTCATCATCCTCCTGAACTAGAACCATACAAATTGTATCCTCGGATGCGGCGATATAAAGAAAGTGATCTCTACTATAGTTAGGTGGCTTCAGTAGAGGCACCAACACCATATTTACAATGAAATTACAATATACATTTACAAGGCAATTTTTCCCTTGGGGGCTTCGCCCTCGAACCCTCGCTGGGGGGATGCTTACCCCCAGACCCCCCGGACCTCACAGAGGGGGTACCCCCCCTCTGCACTCCCCCACGTGGGAGAGTGTACATACTTTTGGGGTGTAAATACTTCATGGGGTATAAACATGGCTGAAAGTAAAATACCTCTGAATCAGGAAGATAATCAGGCTCCACAACCAACAAAAGAATGTGCCTAGTTATTTTCAGAGACACATGAATGATTCCTTGAGGCCATTCTATAAGTATTGTACAAATATCTCAATAAACATAATGCACAAACTCACTCATGATGAGAAATTGATGCACAAAATTGTAAACAAAGGAATAACAGACTTGAACAATGGTTTGAAAGGATTGTGCATTATTACATTTAATAATAATCAATTGAAGATAGGGAGTCAGTTGAAACCATCAATAAAAAAGATTACACCGAATTGCACGACAATTTCCTTTACACCATCCCATCATTGCTTCATAAATTTATACTAGAAAAGGGTGTTAAATATATCTTTGAGTACCGAACCCTTTTGGATAATCCTCCTCCAAATTCCAATGGGAAAGAAAAGAAACATGAGTGGGAAGAAACTATTGAAGCCAACTACAAAGATACCAGAGATTCTTGGTATTACTTCTTCAGGAAATGAAATCAACTAGAATGAGTAACACCACTAACTTCGAGTTATTTAGGCCAACGATGGGGGGTTGGACAGTCTGTGAAATGATATATGTTGAGTTTATCACACCCAAGTTGAAAATTTATGAATTCAAGAGGAAGATAACTGAATCAAGTGAGAATTATTCACATCAAATGAAAACCCATGAACCTTCAATAGATATTCGAAAATTGGAGCAGCACAAGAGGAAAAAAAGGTGATAAGAGTTACAAAACAAAATGGATCCCATAAGTTAAAATAGTTAACCTACCCAAGCATGGTAAATCACTGGAGAAGCCCTTGAGAGCACCCTGATGGCTCCTAGGAGGAGTAAAATATTTCAAATAAGCATGGCATTCAGGGGCACCAACCAAGCAACTGATCAAGTTGATAGTATGGAAATTGATGATTTGGGACCCGTGATTCAACTTTCTCCCCAAAAAACACCCTATTCTATGCATTGCAAACTTCCTCCATCAAATACATTATATGGACACTCAATCCCCAAAGGTGTGGTTCCAAACTAATAATGATGGTAAAATAAGAGACATGTTGTTAATTGAAGTGCAAGAAACCATCCAAAATCGACTAAAGGACATACTCCTCCATATAAGAGATCTCACAGCCTTTGCCCCATGTTGAATATACTACTTGAAGATTCCAACATAGAAGGTAATAAAAACAAATTGATGCAAACCTAGAGAGGATGATTCATGGAATAGATAGACAAAGGTTGTTATACAGATGATCTAATCCAAAGAAAATAACAAACACAATTAGAAATCGACTAAACTTCGCTTCAAGAGTAGCGAAAAATTGTATTGGTCGAGTCAAATACTCATATTTCGATTCCAAGAAGTAAGGCCACATCAACTTCCTAGTTGAATTCAAACCAAAGTATTGCAATAGTTCCAGCTTTGAAAAACTACAAGAAAACAACAATGGGCCTGTTATCATTGATTAAATTGTTGGGTTGAAGAAACAATCTATAAAGGTAACCTACAAACCAACTTTAAGACTGGAAACTAAACTTTCCAATCTAGAGAGGGCTCTCTCTAAGACTTGATCTCTGATAGATAGAATGTTTTTGAACTGATGGCTAGGTTTATATGAGTGAGATAGTTTTTTCAAGGTTTGTTGGAAAGGAAGTATATTATCTCTTGTGTTATAGAGTCAAACCCTAAATAATAAAGAAAACAATGACTGGTAGATAGAACTCCTCATTGGAACAAATGTTAAATAAGGTTATGACCTCTGTCATCTTCAATGTTAAATATGCATTTGTGAGGGTTCAACCAGATTCTATAATAATGACATCTTTCAAAAACAAGGTGAAAGTGTATAACGTGATCCACTCTCTTGTGAGAGTGAGAAACAAGATCATAAAATGTTAAATGCATAAATACGTCGTCGGTCATCTCATGAGAAATGTTGAGGGAACTTCAAGGTCCGAAGATAGAGAACAATGTCTCCATACCAGAGGTTAGATGAAGAGATAAGAAAAATGTGTTCCTCCGCAAACCAATCAACATGGATAACATCCTCATCTAATAGTGGAAAATTGGATATTAACTCTGCGAAGACTAGGGATTTCTTGGATTTCACAGAAGCGAAATCAAGATCAAAATCGTGTAAAATGACAATCCATTTATTATATTTCCCCCCTATGATACGGCTGGTAAGGATGTATTGAAATGGATTGGCATCCACAACCACAGTAGTCTTACAGATTAATATATAATGACAAAAATGCTAGACTGTGTGAATGGCAACCAAAGCTAGCTTTTCAACATGAGAGTAATTAAGTTTAGGATCGAGTAAAGTTCAACTAAGATAGATGACATGTTCGCGGAGCTTGTTAGTGCCGCCATTTTTATTTCCATTTAGAGTTAGTTTTAAGTCATGTTGTGACCCATGCATCCAAACATGTGAAGTCGAGTACGTAGCACCATGAGGGTGAAGTCATCAAGTGGCCGGTTGGCCCTTGGAAATGGGAAGGGATGTCAGAGTCGAAACTTGTATACATGGTACGGGTATGTATTTTCTAGAAAGTCGAACCCCGTTAAGAAACCAATCTCTACGTGCCCCAGGTCGATTCAATTGGTTAATGGAGGTCACATTGGAAATTACAATAGTTATTATTAGTTCATCATAAAATCCAAGGGAATGAAAAATCACAACGTTCGTATCATGTATGCCTAACAAAACTTATCGCCCGTATCCTGCACATGGGGATTTTCCATGGAAAACATGCAACTTGACTTGGAACATATCGTCGCCATGAATTCACTATCCTTTGGCATGATTTCCTCTCCTTTTTGACTCGTTATAAATCTTGGATGCTCAACACTCTATCCATTCATATAACCAGGCTCGAACTTTGTTTTCAATTTCCCTTGCCATTCCAGTTTGTTCAAAAATTTCCCCCCTGTGTGTTTGTTGGATATACTGCACACAGATTACACATTGGTCACACCATGGAGACCTCTCATAGTGTAAATAAAGGTGTGTGAAGCATCATAATTGAAAGGTTTGAGCCCCAAAACAACTGGGAGTCATTCTCACCTGCAACAACCATCCCTAAAGACATGAAATGAGCTATTCCTTTACCCGTAGAGAAGACCAGATCAAAATGCACAAAACCTGAAGTGGAGGGATTCACATAGGAAGGAAAAGAAGTAGGAGCCCCATATCCCCAACAGTAAATGCCTTGGAGGAGGGGAAAGTCGAGGAAGAACAAGGAAGTTGTGGAAGTTTGATCTTCAGAAAAGTCATGTGTCAGATCGGTGGCTGAAGAACTGCTCATGTGTGCCATCCGGCTAGAACCTGTTGGAGGATAGAGCCGTGATGACATGAGTAGAAAAAGGAAAGTGGATATCATAGGAGAAAATGATCAAGATCCATCTCAGCAATTGAAGCAGGAAAAGTTGTCTATCACTGAACACTATCAGGAAAACATGGAATTGAGGCGACAGCTAGTGACAAAGACTAAAGAAGCGTCATCAGCGCAGGATCATGAAGGGAATGTTGCATGGTTGAAAAGGTAGCTCAGAGAGGTGTAGGACACCATTGTAGAACTATGAAAAGAATAAAGGATAGAAGAATAAAGGTAGATAGAGCATCCCAGAGAATGAAAAGGGGTCAAGAAGGAAGCCTCCATCGCTCTCGCCAACACGCAAAAAATGTATGCTTGGCAGGTGTTCGTTTCTACATCTGAAAAACATAAGACAAATCTTGGCAATTTTGAAGGATGAGTTTCCCCAAAAGCACTCTACCATTTTGGTAATGGTCATGACAATCAAGCAATCGTTTGTTGCGCATAGTGCTCCAGCAAATTTGTGCATAATAGAAATCAAATTCATTATAGAAGACACAAATATCCCAACAAACACATATTCGCTAGGACACTTGATCAAAGGGATACAATGACACATATTTTCTCCATATAAAAACATGACCGATGATCATATCCCCATGGTGAACCTGCGAACAGTCATGAGTGAAACGATGTGATTATTGTCTATTTTTGGGAAGTACCATGCGAAGAGTCTATGGTGCATGCTCCTCAGTTCTCCTAGTTTTAGTGTTAGCATTTAGAAAGCAGGGTAGCCCAAGTGACGCCCTCATTTATATATTTCATCTTTTCGATGTAATCCAGGTTGGTTGGAAAAATTGGTAGACTACAACTATTGTATGTAATTTGAGTTTTTGACTAAAATTTAATGCAAAGGTCCTTTAAATTGATGAAAAGATTCTAGTTGTAGTAGTTGGATGTATTTTGTTTCTCTTCTTTACGTATGTGCTTCCTGTCATATTTTATTCATATCTTTTCCTGTCTATTTTGGAACATTTTCTTCTAAAAGCTAACTCTAAATTCTCCTGTAGTGGTGCTCTGAGTTACTTCCTGTGTTTTTCTCCTACCACACATTACGGTTTTACACTGAAGATTGTTGCTCGCCTAGCAATATCCTCTCAATTTCAGTCACTGAGTCATTTGTCTCTGTCATTTCCTCAAAATGACTCCATAGCCCAAGTCTTACCTTCTTGCACCAATATAACCATAACCCATTATATCAAAGGTGTTAAATCTATCCACTGCGCTCACAACCATATCCCACGCGGAGACTACGCCTTCTGAGAGAGCCCTCTCCAGATCTAAAAGGCTAGTTTCGGGTCTCAAAGTTGGTTGAAAAATTTACCTTCATCATTTTTTTATCAGTCAAGCAGATTTATGGAGTGCTAATAGAGCTCATCATCCTCCTGAACTAGAACCATACCAATTGTATCCTTGGATGCGGTGATATAAAGAAAGTGATCTCTACTATAGTCAAGTGGATTTAGTAGAGGTTCCAACATCAAATCTTTCTTCAGAACATCGAAGGACTCCTAGGCTTGCTCATCCCAAATAAAAGGGGTATCCTTATTCAAAAGACGCATGAAACCTTTAGTGATAGTGGTATAGTTCACTATAAACCGACGAAGAAAGTTATCTTTCCCCTGTAAACCCTGAAGTTGTCTAATCGTGCGTGGGGGAGGAAACTGAAGTATTACCTCAACCTTAAGAGGATCTACCATGATCCTGGTATCAGAAACTAGAAAACCTAAAAGATGACTAGACTTAACACAAAATATGCATTTGTAAGGGTTCAATCGGATTCTATAATAATGACATATTTCAAAAACAAGGTGAAAGTGTATAACGTGATCCGCTCTCTTGCGAGAGTGAGAAACAAGATCATCAAGGCAAGCTTCGACTATGTTTTTAAGATCATGCAAAGAGAAATTCATGGCGATTTGATAGGATTCTCTGACATTTTTAAGGTTGAATGGCATTTTCTGGTATGAAAAAGTAACCCAAGGAAAAATAAATGTTGTCTTATGTTGATCCTTAGGTTTGATTTGAATCATATTATAACCTGAAAAACCGTCCATAAAATAAAATACTTCTCTTCCTGCACAATTGTCAAGAATATGATTGATGAAAGGTGTGGGAAAGTTGTCTTTCAGATAAGCCTTGTTCAGGTCGCGAAAATCCATACATACACGGATGGTTCCTTGCTTTTTATCTACAGGAACGAGGTTGGATACCCATTCTCTCAAGTAGCCGGGTAGATGAAGCCACCATTAAGTATCTTTTCCACCTCTGCCTTAATAACAGGGGCATTTCAAGGTTTGACAACTCTGAGATACTGGCGAACAATTTTATCATCCGAATAAGTTCTAATCTAATGTTCGACAATACGAGGGTCGATCCCTAGCATATCTTCATATGACCAAGCAAATACATCTTGGAATTCCTTGAAGAGTTTGGTGTATATTAGGATTTATTTTCGGGAACAATCTGCACTAATATTCACATTTTCAACATTACCATGGGTACGAGAGATATCAATCGTGATGGTAGGATAAATTCTTGCCATATTTCCTTTGGCATAAATGCCATGTGTATCAAAAATTATCTTTTTCGATTCTTTGAAGCTCTAGGAGAAAATAAGAGAGTTGATGCATATCATCCCATGGTTTTTCGGAACCATTCATGGCTTCAATGATGGCTTCGTCCGAAGGAAAAGTCTCATCGAGGAAATCAAGTGAACAAGACAATGAAGTGGACCACACGGGCCTAGACACGAGATCCTCCTCATTCGTCCATGAGGGAACAAGATTCAGATCAGCGGAATATTCGAGAACAACTTGATACACAATCTCTGTTGCTGATAGTGGCATGTCCATCCCAACATCCGAATGACCTTCACAAGATGAAGTCAGGGAAGGTAGGGTCCATGGGTCACTAAAATAATAAGTACAGAAAGGAATGGACCTCCCTATCGAGATGGGCCTACTGGACATGGCATAAACATGATGGCTCGGTGTCGAGAAGTCAAAAGTACCCATAAGGGAAGAATACATTCTGACACTGATATTCTCACTTGCCAGATGAGAATTGTTGATCATTTGGATTGATGGTCCAAGAGATGCACTGGGACTAGAGAATATAAAGGATAATTGATCAATCGTCACAATATTCCCTTCATGAGGAAAAAAAAGAGTACGAAAGATGGAATACATGATGATGATCATAGCATAAGTCCAATTGCAACCTAGTAATAGGTTATAATCAAGAGGCACATCAACTACCTCTACTTCCACCTCTACCATCTTCTCACCTAACTGGACCAGAAAGGCAGGGAAGATACTATCAGGGTAGAAGGAATGACTGTCAAAGGAAGTCAACATGTTCGATGACTTGGAAAGAGTTGGAGAACCTAGATCTTTCCAACAGACCAGGGACATCACACATGTAGAAGCGCCTTCATCAACAACTGAACGTTTGATGGTATACTTTGAATACTCCACGTGGATTTGGAAAGCCACATGGTAAGAAAAGCAAGGATTAACATCTGTGACGTCAAACTTGATAACTTTTGAGCCACTGAATTCTAGATATGCTAAGGAAGATATTAAGGAATTCCTTTATGAAGGACACATCTGGAGTACCTCCAAACATGACATTGCACAAGGGGTTTGACCCAAGTCCTCAAAAATAGAGTAGTTTTGGGCAGCTCTAGCATTTGGATTATGGGTAGAGTGCTTAAGTGATTCTTTCAAAATATGAGGTGGTAGCTCTGGTTTCTCAATCTGTAAAGTCGTCTTTAGAGGAGGAGGAGGAGATTCTAGACTATGAATAGTTTATTTATAAATATAGTCTTGATATCAAGTGGCTACATCGATTTTCGCATTCACCATATTGATACATAAACGATCGCAATCTTGCGACTGTTGGTTTTGACCCCCACCAACCACATTTCTGGCATTTGAGGACCTCGAGGCTAGGTGTTTATTATGTGGGAATGGGTTCGTCAGCATGATAGGTGATTAAGCTAATATCCTCACAAATTCTACAAGTTTGGGGCATAAATGGGTAAGGTGATCATCTGTGCAAAGCTTACAGGGAAACTTCACCTTACGTTTTTATCATTTTCCCTCTCCAACATTATTATCCGTCTTCTCATTATTATTATTTTCCTTGGGTTTATTACCATTCTTCCCACCCTTATAGTTATTATGTCCTTTCTTCTTATTCCCTCCTAGTTGTTGGTTACCATTCGGGTTGTCCAACAATTGCATGGAGTGTACATATGCTAACTGAGTGGGGTTGGAAGACACAGACGAGGTTGGTCCTCCTGCAGACTAGCTTAGATAGAATTCTTTCATCTATCTTGTCACCGATTCTATGGAATTTACATGGGAGACACCTACAAATCCATCAGCATGAGGTCCAGGTTTTTGTCTCAGGTCATAAATTCACCATGGTGCATCAGGAAGAAGATGGTATAACATCCCAGACTGAGCATATATCAAATCTAACTATTGGGCTCTAAATATCGCTTCTTCCTCAGTGGTAACCCTGGAAGTAGCAACATCCTTCAAGATAGGAGGGTGCAAAGACTCAAGAAACCATTCTAAAATAAAGGCCAGGGGTATAGGGGTCTTAATCAACCTCTTCCATCTATGCCACTCCTAGATATGGTCTGAGATATGAGTGGCGGTATCCTGGCGTAAAGTCGACAAGAATTCTAGGCTAGCATCATAACGAATGGGAAATTGGAAGTGGTAAATAAATACCATCACCGACTGAATAAAAGTCCCATATGCTCCCCTAGGTATCTCAATATACCATTTTTTCAGAAACTCCGATGAGGGTGCGTTGAAATAATCTCAAACGAATAGAATCATCATTAAGGGAGTTTGATGAGCACCAAAGGTGAAAGGTACTGACATGATCACCATGGTCGTCCCAATTCTTACCCTCAAACTTCCATATGTCTAAAGGAAGTTTGGTGGGGACTAAGGGCCATGTAGGATAGTGACTCATAGGGTCATTCATTAACTTAGACAAATCTGGCATATTAAGCATGGCCAAAAGAGGGAGACGGGGTTGCAACATCTGGCCCCAACCTCCTGGGAAAGATTGTGTTTGTGGATTTGCAGGATATCTAGTGATCCGGATTTTATGAGTAGAAAAAAATGAATACATATTATTACCATATTCTTAACACAAATTAATAGAGATACAGTAAAATTGGTTTTCTATTCAATAATGAAATAAGATGAAACTGTAGAATGCAGTGGAAACAAGCTTGTTGGAATGCTGGTGGCTTATCTCTGAGAAGAGATGTGACGGATGTGCTCATTTGAAATAAGATCATTACAATGAGGATATAAAGTAATTTTTACAATAAAAAGGAATTCCAAAAACCCTAGACATCCAAAAACCTAACCCTAGGAGATGAAGCGCCAAAAGTCATGTGGGCCCCGTTTGGGTAAGTTAGTACATTAACTTCCCGGGGTCGTAACTTTTGCATACGATCTCCATTTTAGGCGTATGATATCATGTTGGAAAGGTATCATAGAGGATATTCATTTTGGGGCCTCAATAATTTCATAGGCTATCATTGAAAATCTCTATCCAGAAAAAAATTCATTTAGGCCCTCAAAATGGCCCCAAAAGTGAAACTGCTAAAAATAGTAAATTGCCAAAATTGCCAGAAAATTGTTTTGAGCCAGTTGGAATAGGTGGGTGGCCACCAATATCCATCTGGATCAATCCTCCCTCATTAGGAATAAATGGTCTCCATTGCATTGATTTCCCCCATCAAATGAGGAAATTTTTGCTGAATTTGGCCCCGAGTGAGCCACTTGCCTTGGTGCAGGAGTTGTCCTGCTTTTACGACTCGATAAAACTAGATCCTTTGTTTTTGAGCTCCCTTGATATGTATGTCCAAAATTTGATCACTATATGCTTGTTGGATGCAGTCAGGTTTGAGCTATGTTGGTGTCAGTTCTTCTACTACGTCTGAGGTGTCCAATAATGGTGGGAAATAAGGGCGAAGGAGATCCACATTGAACACTGGGTGCAAGCCAAGGAAAGGAGGAATGTTGAGCTCAAAAGAATTATCTCCCATGGCCTTGGTGATGGTGTATGACCCATAATAGAGTGGGAAAATCTTCCAATGGGGTCATGAAGGCATTCTTTCTGCAAATGTAACCAAACTTTGTCTCCCACCTGAAACTTATGTGGAACCCGATGTTGATCATGGTGTTCTTTGTACTTGTCATTCGACTTCTATAAGATATCCTAAACCTGTTGGAAGATGTGATGGATCCACTCAATGAGCCAGGTGGCTTTGTCAACTTCAGTTGGAATAGGAGATGAGTCGGTCGAGCTTGGTTTGTCCATCTGTTTGGGGGTGGAAGGTCATGGATTTGGTTAGCTTGGTGTCCAGTAGTGACCAGAGGCTCGACCAGAATGTGTTGAGAAATTGAATGTCCCTATCTGAGACAATGGTTTGTGGGAGTCAAAAATGTACCCAAACCTGTTCAAACAAGAGCTTGGCAGTGGCCTCTACTATGATGTTCTTCTTGCAGGAAACCGGAATAGCCATCTTAAAAAATCGGTCAGCAACCACAAAAACACAGTCATTTCCTCGCTTGGTGGATGAGAGGCCTGACATGTAGTCCATTGAGATGGATTCCCATGGCCTATTAGGAGTAGGTAGAGGGGTGTACATACCCTTTTTCTTAGTGGTTGGTTTGGCAATAGCGTAGGCAGTGGAGGACCTGATATACCTGTTGACCTCCTGTCGGAGTTTCAGCCTGTAGAAATGTTTCTATAGCATCGCCACTGTCTTTTCGACGTCGAAGTGTCCTACCAATTGAATGTAGTGGGCTTCCTAGATCAGCTTCACTTGCTCACTTGATGGAACATAGATATGGCCAAGATGACACAACAACCCATCCTGAAGATAGAAATTATCGACAACTATGTTTGCACCCAACATTTGGTGGGTGGTGGCGAAGTACAATTATGTCTCATAGAGTTGGGGCCATCTAGAGGTCTCATGGACGCAAGAGTCTAGCACTGTGGTGAGTGTCGCAATTGGTGGTTTGTTGAGGCAATCAACAACGTGATTGGTTCTTCCTATTTTATACTTGATTTTGAGGTGGCATTGCTGCAAGTATGTGGACCAATTTTGATGGCAGTCATTCTACAATTTTCCTAGTGTTTGCATAAACTGCAATGACTTATGATCAATGTGGATGACTATCTTCTTCCTAAGAATGCAATATCTCCACTGGTGGCAGGCTTTCATAATGGAGTACATTTATTTTTCGTAAGTAGGGTACTTACAGGAAACATCTGATAATGTCTCACTATGATAGGCCATAGGGTGGTCGTGTTGATTGAGAACAATGCCCACAACATAGTCTGAAGCATATGTCTCGATCTCAAAGGGATGTTGCAGATCTAGCAGTGAAAGTATTGGGGATGAGCACAAATGCTGCTTCAAATCATCGAACACTTGTTGTTGGGACCAGCCCCACGCAAATTTTTCCTTAACACCACCCCTGGTGATTTGGCTGAGGGACCATGCAATATGGGAGAATCCCAACACAAACCTGCAGTAGAAATTGGCAAGGCCCAAGAAGCTTTGAAGCTTAATGAGTGTGGTTGGGGCTGATCAGTCATGAATGACTTGGATATTGCCTAGATCCACATGTACACCATGTTGATCAATTATTTATCCCAGGTAATGGACCCTGTCCATGCAAAACGAGCATTTTTCCAAGTTGGCATATAGCTTGTGCTGCCGCAGGGTGTGCAGAAACTGTTGAATATGCTGCAAGTGTTCGGCCCAGGTCTTGCTATAAATGAGAATGTCATCCAGATACACCACTAAAAAATTATTAGTGAATGGTCATAGGATATCATCCATCATCCTCATGAAAGTGGTTGGAGCATTTGTCAACCAAAGGGCATGACCAACCATTCAAAAAGGCCTTCCTTTGACTTGAAGGGGGTATTCCATACATCTGTCTATTCTATCGGGACCTGGTGGTAGCCAGACTTCAGGTAAATATTACTGAAGTATTTAGACCCCATGAATTGATCAAGGAGGTCATCGATTCATGGAATCAGGTATCGGTTTCTCACTGTGATTTTATTCAGAGCCCGATAATTAATGCAGAGTCACTAGGTTCCATATTTCTTCTGTACCAGTACGATTGGGCTCCCACAAGGTGATGAGTTGGGATGGATGTGTACCTTGTGGAGAAGTTCTTGGATTTGTCACTTGATCTCCTCATTCTCTAACAGAGAGTGATGATAGACTGGCCCATTGGGAAGAAGTGCATCAGGGGTTAGATCGATGTGGTGCTTGACCTGGCAGTGCAGAGGTACCCCGATAGGTGAGGAGATGATATGTGAATATTCTTCCACGACCTTATCTACTTTCTTCTACTATGTTGAGAGGTCAGCCACAGAGACCCTGGATGTGGCTATGATTTTTTTCTTATTCTGAGAGCGAATCATGAAGAATACAAAATTCCCCATTTGAGAGATGAACTTCCTACATTTCTTGGCAGAGATCAAGGAAATAGCACTAGGTGGGACTGCCTCAGGTATCCTGTACAATTTCCTGTTCAAAGTAATAATAACACTATGAGGCCTAGACTCATATACATCATGACGTTTCAATAAATAAGGTTGTCCCAAAATAACATCACAAACTTTGAGAGGACCAACATCAAACAATACATCGTCTTTGAAGGGCTTGATGTCGTATGACAGTCGACACTATTGGCTAACGCAGAGATCACTTCCTTGGTGGAGCCATCCAATGGTGTAGGGTTGTGGGCAGGGCCAGCCACTTGAAGACCTCTATAGATATGAGGTTCTTCTGGCTACCGCTATAATGATGAAGTGCAGTGAGGTGCCTTTTACCCACATTTGTGAATGGACGAGGCACTCTACTTCTTCTGGCTCGTGTGGTTCACCAGGCTGGAGCTTGGTGGTAGAAACGGTGGCACTGTATTCCGCATCAATGATCTATATTTCCATTTCTGGTTCTGGCTCAGAGTCAGAATCCACATCTGATTCAGAGGCTTTCACTTCGGCCACCAACAACTGCTTTGATCGAAAATCAACAGTGTTATGCCAAGGGATCTTATGGAAGCCGCACCACTTCCTGGTATCTTTCTTTGTCTTTCCAGTGTCCTTCTTTTCTTTCATCTTGGACTGGTTGTCATGATAATATCCATCTTTTCTCTGTCCTTTTTTCTGTGGGTTGGGGCTGCCATTTCCTGGCTTTTTTTGTGAGGGGTTCCCAGGCCCAAATTTCCATGTCTTATGTTTAAGATTTTGCTCGATTTTGACAACATATCAGTAGGTCAAGACAAAGGATGAGATGTATATAAATTTCATTTCAGTTTGGATGTATCTATGCAGAGAACCGTGATACTTGAGCACCAGATGTCGCTCTGAATCTTTGATATCCAGCTTGGTGTGAAAGGTATCGTAGATATTTGTGAAATCTAGCACTGCTTGGTCTCTTTATTGCCACAGTGTGGTCCATTTGGTATATAAGTCATCATAACTCATGACAGGGTAGTATTGTTCCTTAATAGCATCCCTGAAGGAATCCCAGGTGGTTTTCACTATAAATAATGAGGGTTCCTTTGTTTCCTTTTTCTCACAGAGTGTTTCCCACCAATCTTTGACATGGGGGACAACTTTAAGGAGCGCAAAAGAAATATTTTCTCTATTTGAGAAGTTATGGATAGAAAAATACCCTTCTAGCATATTCAACCACTTGTCTACAACATTTGCATCTATCTGACCTTCAAATATAAGAATATCGAAGTTTATTTGTACCTTTAAGGGGGTGGCACCTTCGCTCGAAGAAGATGCATCGCATGTTGGTAGCCACCGAAGGATTTGCACGAAACTGTCCATCATCTCGTTCCTCTATTGCGTGAGGGATTCCTCAATCAACAGTTGGAAAGGTTCTCTTGTCCCATCATAATTATTTTCTCCTACCATGAGATGTCGCTTGGGCGTACGAAAGCTTTTGTCCTCAATAGAAACAAACTCAAGATCCAACTCTTTGTACTCTGACCTCGTTGGGGACATGCATTAAGATGACAAGGAGAAGAACCCTCTGATACCACTGATATAGATTTTATGACAAGAATGAAATGAATACATATTATTACAATATTATTAACAAAAAATAGCAGAGATACAGTAAAACTGGTTTTCTATTCAATAATGAAATAAGATGAAACTGTAAAATGCAGCGGAAACAAGCTTGTTGGAGAGGTGGCGACTTATCTCTGAGAAGAGATGTGACAGTTGCGCTCATTTGCAAGAAGGTCATTACAATGAGGATATAAATTCAATTTTACAATAAAAAAGAATTCCAAAAACCCTAGACATCCAAAAACCTAACCCTAGGAGATGAAGCGCCAAAAGTCATGTGGGCCTTGTTTGGGTAAGTTAGTACATTAACTTCCTGGGGTCGTAACTTTTTCATACGATCTCTATTTTAGGTGTATGATAGCCCGTTGGAAAGGTATCATAAAGGAGATTAATTTGGAAGCCTCAATCATGTTGTAGGCTATCATTGAGAAGATCGATCCCAAAAAACCTTCATTTAGGCCCTCAAAAATGGCCCTGGAAATGAAAACTGCTAAAAATAGTAAATTGTCAAAATTGCTAGAAAACTATTTTGAGCTAGTTGGAAAAGGTGGGTGGCCATCAATATCCATCCGGATCATCCAAGGTTATAGTAAATACCATGGCGTTGTCTGGCATTATAATTCCCTCCTCTAGGATGATTCATATAAGGTTGGTTGGGCATCATTCCGACTAGAATGTTTTGTTGAGGGTTATATAAATCCCCCCCAATCGGATTAGATCCAGGTTGGGGGCTTCCCACCATACGAAAATGAACTCCTCTGGTTTGTAATCCGTAGGATAGAGGATATTCTTCATGCCAAATGTATTGTTCATAATCTTCATTGAGGAGGTGGGGTTGTACGATAGAACTTGAGCCGAATCTTGTCCGTCAGGTTGGTTGTTCCACCCAGAAGTAGGAGGATTGTGTTGATGGGAATTAAGTCCCTAGACTCAACAGTAAGAACCAAACCTTCCACCGAGGCCCAATTATACTTTGCAACGTTTAAATATGGAATGGTTCTCAAGATCTTGTGATCCAACCAATTTATCGATGGGCTTTATGTTTTCCTGTGAAGGCTCTCCCTTCAGTTAGGATTGTTCTTCTCTATATTTTCTCTTGAGGTGGGACTGGTCTAAGAGATGCAAGCCAATATAAACCAAATTGACAAATAACAATATTAATTTTTAACTACTAGGAAGAGGCTGAGCTTGGGATAACCCGCTACTCAAACATGCCTACAATGATTCTATACCATAGGACTAGTACTAATACATTAACCAAATGAGCATCCAATTACTGTCTGAAAAACTAACTATAAGAAAGAAAACACATATGTAAAAATATGATGGAAAGAAAAATAATTCATCTACCATAACATTCATCACATGATAACACAACGATTTATCTTCATGATTAAAGAAAAGAACATTAATACATTGCACCAGATAACTTGACAACATAATTAATTTCTCTTACTCATTACTGCATCATTCATGGAACAGGATCGGAAGTAGTTCTTCTCAAAGTCCAATCATATACATATGATGAAAATATCTTGTCTTTGGTTCAGAAGGACTTCTCAATTCATAGCAGTCTCAAAATAATTCTTAACAACCAAAAAAAAGAAAGAGTTTTTTCAACAACCATCGACCCTTGTTCATTGGTTGATGTCTCTATTTATAATCTAAAGTTTAACTGTAATTAACGACTAAATATAATTTGAGTCAAACAAAAATTTCCACGTGGAATTATCATCAAACAGTTTCTTTAACAATCCACCTGAGATATTGTAATAGCTTGTTTCCCCCAGTCTGTAAAAATAACCATATTGGCCAAGAACTATGGCAAACTCAAAGATGTGAATGTTTGATTTGACAGATCTTTGTATAAAAGGTTGATGAATGTAAATAATGTTATGAATATGTGTTGCATGACTGTTGGGAGGGGGATGTGCTGAAAGAGACCATGATGGCTAATGAAAGGTGGTGGAAGGCACCTGGAATGGTGGCATTAACTTCCACCAAACCAATATCGTATTGGTATTTACTGGCTCAAAGACCAAAGATGCACTCTGGCCCTGGAATGAATTACTCGCAAGGATGGTAGGTGGGGATACTCCTCAAGATTTAATGAGGGGATGGGTGTGAACCACCCATCTGTAGAATCCCTCATATGTGACCACAGATGGGGGAATTCATGCTACACACAACCTTGCAGAACAAGGCAAGAAAGGAAGTATGGGGGAAAGGGAGAGGGGGGAGAGAGCATACGCAACAGGGTTCATGGAAGAGAAGATGGAAGAAGCTATGGAGGGACAAAGAGTCTCAAACAATGGAAAAGGAGAGAAAAAAAATCCTTGGTTCTGGACTTCCGTTTAGCTAGAAAAGAGGAGACTGAATCTCAAAGCGTCGTGGTCTAGCTCAGCGGTGGCTAGTGGTAAATCCATTTGGATTCACTGAGCCTATGATTGGGTGGAAACGAGCACCCCTCTTAGAAGTCGCAACATGCCTGGTAATTTTAGAATAAGTTTCATGTCTTGTAATTTAAATTAACCTATCATGAATGTATGCTCCTATTTTATACGCGCATGTATGTTCTCTGTATGAAAGTGTTTGCATGTGTTTTGTTTTGGGAACAATGGATGCATGTTGATACTGGTATTACCATAATCAGTCTAGGCATAGAATAAATAGGTTTAGGATATGATTATGTGCCCTAGAGAACGGCCCCATCTACCTCACTCACGCTATGCCCTGGTCAAATTTCTCGAAGGCACTTCACCCGGGAAGTTTCCTCGCACTCCCGAGTCGGAGTAAGTCCCTTGAAAGGGGTACCTTGATAGTAAATCCATGAGTTTACTTTACCCACACTATAGAGTTTATAAATTGGTGATCTAGGGAGGCTTTAGTCAGAAACACCAAGCCTAGGGTTAATCTAACCAAGAGCCTCGGAAGGATCTATCGGAGCTCTATATCCATAGTCCTTGACCTTTGCATAGACTGGAGGATGGACATGGCAACGTCCTGAAAAATTCTGAAGTGCTCAGAACCGTCCATCGATGTAGGACACATGGAAGATGAGTAGCGTTTCACTGAACTGCGACTTGGAGTGGTCAACAGGTAGGGAATAGTTTTCGGCGTTTCTGTTATCAAAGAAATCAGTAGGTGCAGACACTAACTAATCTCCCTAGATCCACCTAGATCTAGAACAAAACACACCAGAACATAACGCTTTCCTTAATTCCTTGATATTGAATGTACTAACTAAAGAGGGATAGGTGACATACCATTTAAACGTTGCTTCCTCTCACCATCGCCATCCTAGCTTCGTTCCAATGCTCATACAATGATGATTCTGCAAAAGAACACAACCAACCAAAGTGATAGTAATATCATAAACTCAATATAAACCTATGTATGTGATCAAGGAATCATACAATTAAACATAACAAGATTTATAGGAAAGAATCATATTATTGTATCATATTAAATGTGAAAGAGATATTACAACCATGTCCTTGATGTTGTAAGGTCCCTTCCAATTGTCCTTCGTTCCCCACACACTTGCACTCCATGAATTATGATAGCATGGATCTGATAATATTCACAATCTATCTTGACAAAGGAAAAACTCAAAACAACTCCAACCAAGCTAATAATTCCAAGCCAAATCCAACTTAGCTAATCCCAAAAGATAAATTTCTCCATGAGAGATCCTCTCCTTTTATAAGCTTAAGAGGATAAGGTGAGGAGGTTAGGATGATCCCACCAAATCATGAAAGTGAGTAAGATCCAAACCATTCAGATTCCACCTCACCATGGAAGTTTCTCCTTTTAGAAGATTCGAGAAAATGCTCATTTTTCCCACGTATGAGAATTATCGCACCCTACCTATAGAGAAACCTGTGAACCTCTCACAACCCAGCTATGGTGCAACCTTTGAGAATCAGGCATTCTTTCACCATGCCTATATAGCAACCTGCGAACATCCTCTTTAATAAGGTTTTTATAAAGGAAAATGAAACTTCTTTTCTCAGGAAAAGAAATTATCTCTTCTTTCTTCAGGAACTCAGGCCACTAACCCTTCAGAAGGTAAAAAAGGGTCAAAGATTCCAACCACTGTCAAACATGTTGGAAAACAACTAGTTACTATTAATCATGCTAGGAGTGTTGATGATGTCAAGATCACCCCAACAACTCATAAGCCCAAGTACCCTTGCAGGCTTTGTAAAGGTAGTCATCTTGTTAAGGAATGCCCTAGTCTATCCAAGGTTATAGAAGCATGGTCTACACATCCTCGCCAACCCATGTCATTAGCCTCTGAACAACATGTTGATGACTTCCCGTCGACTAGTCAAGATACCATTGGAAACAAGAAAAGTAGAGTCAAGTTCCCATGCATGTTATGCAAAGGGAGTCATCTCACTCACGTCTACCCTCGTATGGACGAAGACTTTAAATTCCTGGAAGACATGATTGTTTCACAACCTTGACTTCCAGCTGCTTATCACAAGATTTCTCTCAACCCACCTGTAGTTGATGGAATGATGAATCCAGTTTCCCCGTCGGTCATTCTGGTTGATCATGTCGTCAATATGGTCACATCCTTAGTTAAACCAATTGACAAAGTGGTTGATCCGATACCATCCTTGGTTAATCCCGCTCTCCCCTTAGAGAGTGAAACTAAAGTGGTTGATCCCCCTCTCTCGTTAGAGAGTTTCACCCAAGTGGTCGATCTGTTTCCATCTGTCGACCCCATTCTCCCCTTGGTGAATGAAACCCAAGTGGTCAATCTGATATCATCATTGGTCAATCCTACTCTCTCGCTAGAGAGTAAACCCGCTATTGCCCATGTTTTCCTCATTGATATAGAATCTACCATGTCGGGGGCTATTCCTCCATCTCCCGTGGAACCCCCTCCAAGTTATAAGGCCATCCATTTTGATTGGGGTGTGCTAAATGGACCTCATCTTCCCTCTCACACTCCTTTCTAGATTACAATGCAGGTTTGTGGTTTAGAAATTCCTCAGATGCTGATGGATGAAGGTTTTTCAGTTAGTATTTTGTCCTCTATTGCTTGGCAAGCTTTGGGTTGTCCTCCACTTGTGTCGGTTACGCAAAATATGTTAGCATTTAATAGAAGAACTAGTCAAACTTTAGGGACCTTTCCTTAGTTTCCTGTAACTTTGGGAGGAAAAATTGTCTTCGTTGATGTCATGGTAGTCCAAGATCCCTTGGATTTTTCTTTACTCCTTGGGCAAGATTATGTCTATGCCATGAAAGCTATTGTGTCTACTATTTTTCGTGTGATATATTTCCCTCATGATTGATGGGTTGTGACTGTAGATCAACTTTCATTCATTGACCCCACCTGGATTGCCTCCCTGAATGGTTCTCATATGCAGACGGTATCGCCCCCACCACAGGTCAATTATGTGGCGTTGTTTCCCATGGTTTCAACTTTTGATGATTTAGATCTAGTAGTTGACATGGTAATCTCTTTGATAGGGTCGTTAGAGCATGATCTCTTTACTCCTATCGCAACCCTCGACATGGTTTCCTTCCAGAGTGTGTTTCTTCCTTCTAGTGAAGACCTCTTGGAATCCATGTTTGAGTTTTTTCCCTTGACATAGTGTCATTCCAGAGCATTGTCCTCCTGGAATCCATGATCAAGAAGAGAGACTCCAAGGATTGTTTTTGCTTCTCTGAGGCAACCTCGTTAAAAAATGAAACAGAGGTCTTTGAGCATGGTATTTTGATTTCAATCTCGTTAAAAAATTAAACCACTTACGAGGATATTTTTTTCGTCTCTGTGAC
This sequence comes from Picea sitchensis, assembly GCA_010110895.2. Taxonomy (NCBI): domain Eukaryota; kingdom Viridiplantae; phylum Streptophyta; class Pinopsida; order Pinales; family Pinaceae; genus Picea; species Picea sitchensis. The sequence continues at coordinate 58,536 of SNQJ01S0003696.1, read as the reverse complement.
AACCTCGTTAAAAAATGAAACAGAGGTTACGAGCATAGTTCTTGTTTATGTGCCAAGATCGTTAAAAAATGAAATAGTTTTCCCCCTCTCTGTTTGAGTCAAGTCATTCGTCTAGTATTTGAAGCTTCATTTCCTCAGCCTTTGTCATTGGATGAAATGAAGCTTGGGGGGGAATACTTTCAGCTTATGAACTTTATGCTGAAGTAGAGCTGCTAGTTTCTTAAGCTGGGGGCTAAGTACCAACCATCCATGTGTTATGCATTGGGAAGTCCAAGCATAGTTTCCTATGGTTCAAGCTTGTGTAAAAATGAAACCACTTACCTCAAGCATAGTTTCCTCTGGTTGAAGCTTGTGTAAAAATGAAACTAGGTCCAATCATAGTTTCCTCTTGTTCAAGCTTGCGTAAAAAATGAAACCAGGTCCAAGCATAGTTTTGTTTTGTTTTAAATCTTGCGTAAAAATGAAAACAATACCGAGCTTAGTCTTTGTTCTTTCTCATGCTCGTAAATACATGAGAATAAGTTACCGAGATTAGTCTTTGTTCTTTCTCATTCTCATAAATCAATGAGAATGTAATCGAGTATAATTTTATCACTTTTTCGGACTCGTAAAGGTTATACGAAAAAGGAACCCCCTGGAGTTCCCTTTAAACTCTTTTTAGACTCTCTATACATGAAAAGATTGTCAAGTGACCTTGTTCTTTTCATGCTCGTTAAAGTATTTGAAGAAAACGCCTATTGAGTGATAGTTTATCTCTTTTTCAGTCTCATCACACTACTTTATGAAAAAGGAACTGAGAGATTTCTCTTTAAGTATTTTTCAGACTCTATAAACATGAAAACCCCCCGATTTTTCTATCTTTGGACTCGTTAAACAAGCATTGAAAGGCCCATATGGGACCAAACCACTCCTTCTTAGGGTTCGTTAAACATACTCTGAGGGACTCGTCTGAAGGATGAGCTTAAATTTCAAGCATGTGTTATCCTCAAGATTGTGTAAAAATAAAGAGGTACTCGCCAGAAATGGTGGGGGGGTAAATTGGGAAAGAAATATGTATAAACCTATATTCCATGGAAGAGTTGCTTTTGAACATGACACCCTTTCACTCACCTTGTGTCTAGGGTGGAAAACCTTCTCATCTCTTGATCATACTCCTTTATAAGATTACAAATCAGTCTGTGATCCTTGTTGTTGAGTCAGTATTTCCAAGACAGTTGTCTTGTCGTCAATATGTTCAAAGAGAAATTCAACCCGGAAAGCCTTCTATTGCATCGACCATTTCTACAGCCCTTAAGCCTTATATTGCATCGACCATCTCTGAGTCAGTCCTAAATCACTTGTTACTCTGACCTACATCAAATCTTGTTACTTATTTTGAGTCATTGATGTGGGATACATTAAGGCCCTCCAGTGACAAGTCTTTTCCTATCGACTTCAACTCATTATCCAAGAATTAGACTTAGAAACTAATTGGTACCTTGGAACTTGCATGCCTCAATGGCAGGTTTCCTCGCTTTCGACAGTGGGTTTTCATTATTGACCCCTGATTGAAACATTCCACTGAGTGTTTGACTTCAACTCATTTATTCACATTCATTGGATTGTACTAGTGTACCTTGGGATTCATTGACATTAATGGTGATTTCCCTCACACTTGTTAATGGTATACACTAATGGCCGGTAATCAAGTGGTTTCTACCATGTTCAACTTCAGCACATGTATTCACATGGTTAGATTTGTACTGTAGATTTGTACTATTCAGTGTACTATTGCATAGATCCACATTGTATGTCTGGTGGCTATATTCAAATTTGAGTCTTTAACACATATATCCACAGTGTATTTTTGGTGACAATGTTTAGATTTAAGTCATATTGACATGGATCCATAGTGTATGTTTGGTGGCCATGACCTGTCTTACTTGACATGGATCTTCACATGTCGGCATTTATGCTCTAATTCATTTGTATTCTGATTATGGGAATGCCTACCTCAGTGATGATGTATTATTGTATTGTATTTCCTTGTTTGTTGCCAGGTTTCTGACCGACTGTTCCTTGTTCCCTAAACACACTCGACAAAGTATTTCAGTTATCACTATGTTCTAACTTCATACTTTGGGGGGCTCTTTGTTACACATTATTTTTGTCATCCCTATGACCTTTAATGATGTAAACCTATCTTTTGTCTTCAAAAGGGTTAGTGACCCGAGTTTGTAAAGAAAGAAGAGAGAAGAATTTTTCTTGAGAAAAGAGTTGCATTTTCCTTTATAAAAACCTTATTAAAGAGGATGTTCGTAGGTTTCTATATAGGTAGGGTGAAATAATTCCTGATTCTCGTAGGCTGCACCATAGCTAGGTTGCTCTATATGTAGGGTGTGAGAATGCTCATACGTGGGAAAAATGAGCATTTTCTCGAATCTTCTAGAAGGAGAAAATTCCATAGTGAGGTGGCATCTGAATGGTTTGGATCTTACTCGCTTTCATGATTTGGTGGGATCATCCTAGCCTCCTCACCTTATCCTCTTAAGCTTATTTTCTTCGGCATAAATGTCATGTGTATAAAAAATTATCTTGTTCGATTCTTTAAATATCTAGGAGAAAATAAGAGAGTTGATGCATATCAGCCCATGGTTTTGAGGAACCATTCATGGCTTCGATGATGGATTCATCCGAAGGAAAAGTCTCCTTGAGGAAATCATGTGAACAAGACAATAAAGTGGACTAGACGGGCCTAGACACGAGATCCTCCTCATCCATACGCAAGGGAACAAGATTGGGATCAGTGGAAGATTTGAGAACAACTTGATACACAATATCTGTTGCTGATAGTGGCATGGCCATCCCAACATCTGACTGACCTTCGCAATATGAAGTCGGGGAAGGTAGGGTCCATGGGTCACTAAAATAATAAGTACGGAAAGGAATGGACCTCCCTATCAAGACAGGCCTACTGGACATGGCATAAATATGATGGCTTGATGCCGAGAAGTCAAAAGTACCCATAAAGAAAGAATACATTCTGACACCAATATTCTCACTTCCCAGATGAGAATTATCAATCATCGGGATTGACGGTCCAATATATGCACTGGGACTAGAGAACATAAAGAATAGATGAACGATCATCACAATATTCCCTTCATGAGGAAAACAAAGAGTATGGAATATGGACTACATGACGATGATCATAGCATAAGTCCAATTGCAACCTAGTAATAGGTTATAATCAAGAGGCACATCAACTACCTCTGATTCCACCTCTATCGTCTTCCCACCTAACTGGACCAGAAAGGAAGGGAAAATACTGTGAGGGTAGAAAGAATGACCGTCAAAGGAAGTCAACATGTTTGATGACTTGGAAAGAGTTGGAGAACCTAAATATTTCCAATAGACCAGGGACATCACACACGTAGAAGAGCCTTCATCAACAACTGAATGTTTGATGGTATGCTTTGAATACTCCACGTGGATTTGGAAAGCCACATGGTAAGGAAAGCAAGGATTAACATCTGTGACATAATACTTGATAACTTTTGAGCCACTGAATTATAGAGCTGCTAAGAAAGAGATTAAGGAATTCCTCTGTGAAGGACACATTTGGAGTACCTCCAAAGATGACATCGCACAAGGGGTTTGACCCAAGTCCTCAAAAATAGAGTAGTTTTGGGTGGCTCTAGCATTTGGATTATGGGTAGAGTCCTTAAGTGATCCTTTCAGAATATGAGGTGGTAGCTCTAGTTTCTCAATCTGTAAAGTCACCTCCAAAGGAGGAGGAGGAGATTCTAGACCAGGAATAGTTTGTTTAGAAATATAGTCTTGATATCGAGTGGCTACATCGATTTTCGCATCGACCATATTCATACATAAACGATCACCATCTTGCGACTACTAGTTTTGACCCCCACCAATTCATTTCTGGGATTTGAGGAGCTTGAGGCTAGGTGTTTATTATGTGGGAATGGGTTCATCAGCATGATAGGCGATTAAGCTAATATCCTCGCAAATTCTGCAAGTTTGGGGCATAAATGGGTAAGGTGATCATCTATACAAAGTGTTGGCATTGGAAGTCACTCCTAGATTGCAGTAGGAGCAGAGCCCGATGCCCATTAGTTTATGTCACGATTTGTTTATAGAGGGTGATCAAGTAGAAGAAAACTCAGAATGATACCGTTCTAACTCCAAAACTAGGCTGGACATGCAGAGGTAGGTGAGGTCTTAATTAAACTTTAGACAGTGAGTTGTAGTAAGGGTGAATAGGAGGAAGACTTCTGTGAGGAAAAGCTGAGGGCTACTGTAGGCATCGGGCTTCTAACAGCCTGTAGAAGAAAAACTTGAACGTAATATCTTCGTACACTCAAATATAGGCAACAATGGAGAATATAACCATGTTACAATAAATCCTTTATCATAACACAGTCACAATAATTCACATGAATCGGTCGATCATGAACTCTCTCAATATGAGATGAAATTAGATGGGATAAGAAAGTTGTATGTTATAAAACAAGAAATATCACATACATATACATAACAAGAGAACTAGAGCGTTTGTTAAAAATTTACAATCGGGAGCTTTGGTCTACCATCGATACTTTCAAAAATACAAAAACTGAGTACATATACTCCTAAACATTTGCCTAGCAGAGGCGTCCTAGACTTTCAGGGTGTGGCATCTCTTCGGTCAAATCTGGTCTGAACTCCTTCGTCAGATGCCACCTTAACTTTGCATGGCTCTTGCAAGGGGGTATATGAGCCATTAAATGATGAGTTAGCATGTGTAGACTTCTCTAGATAGTCGAGGAATCAGCATTGCTTCTTTGGAAAAAACCAGCACACAGGACCGTCTTGGGAAGACTGCCTACCAGATCCTCCATACCTTACAATTAATGAGTGAGGAGAGGTTTCAACCACCTCCTCCCACCTTCATTTACTCCTAGCAGGAACCAGGGTTGAGACCGAGTTGGACTGGCACCTGGAGATCACGGCGATCCCCTATGCAGCTAAACCTGGATCTTTTAGCCCTTTTGCACAACTCTTTCTATTTCCCCAAGTGACCACGGGTCGTGACCCTGCGCTTATCCTCAAAGGCGCTTTCAAAGTTTCGGGGTTTAGGGTTTTGAAATGCAATGGAAGAGAAAAACCCCTTACCCTTGGAAGTCCCGATAGCAAAAATGACGACATGGCCTGATCGTACGCCACACGTCCCTTTGGATGGACGACTGAGACTACTCTGTGATCAACAGTTGGATTGGATTTTAAAGACTGATGGTCATGATTATTTTACCATTTGAATGACTCTGGCCCTGCGTGTTCACTTTCTTTAGCCATACTTCATACAACCCTAGCACTAAGATCGTGGGCCCAACATTAAAAGCTCTTTGCATTTCATGACTCGCGAGTTCGTGGGTCGAAGACCCTTGACTCCTTTTTTACAAAGTCCCAAGACGTGAGATGGCGATACGGGTATAGCTCTTTTTATTGTCAGCGCCCTCCACATGTAACCGTTGGCCAGGGATCAAGTACTAGCACCTCTCACAACTCCCGATCTCACGATTTGGAGTGTCGAACTTTGGCATTCTCCCCTTGCGAAGTCCCGAGATGCGATGGTTAGCGATGGTTGACTCCACTTTGAACACTTCTCGTAACTTGCAATCTTGCGAGTTGGAGGGTAGAGCCTTCGTGCTCCCCTTTTGCGAAGTCCCGAGACGTGAGATGGCGATACGGGTATAACTCTTTCTATTGTCAGCACCCTCCACATGTAACTGTCATCCAGGGCTCAAGTACTAGCACCTCTCGCAACTCGCGATCTCGCGAGTTGGAGTGTTGAAATTTGGCATTCTCCCCTTGCGAAGTCCCGAGGCGCAATGGCTCCTTTCCTTTCCACAATTCTCGTGATTCACGATCTCGCACAACCAAAGGATTTGGTCCACCCTCTGAACTCATGAACCCTGAGTTCAAGAAATAATCCCACACTTAAACTGATTGCGATCAACGAACCTCATAACTTCGCGAGTGCTCCACGAAGACTTCCGACCGTTCACTTCCTTGAAAACTTTTACGCTATACTTGGCGTGACTCGGTTGACTGCAATTACCCATCGACCATTTCTCTGCTCCATCGATGAATCCTTGTCGTTGAAAGCAAAATGCCTACTCACTTGATTTTAATCTCGAAAAGGACTTCTTCTGTGTGTTTTTCTTGGCGCTCATGACTGCGCCCTTTGAATAAAATGCCTTTGTTGGACTTTTAGGCCTTCTTCTTCGCAGCTCGAGCTACGGGCTCAAAAGAGAGAAAACAACCCACCCGTCTTAACAAGAATTAATGTTAACATTAGGCTCCATGGGGGATAGAGTCGTTCCTGTGATGATCTAAGAACTCATTTACAGCTTCAGTGCCTTGCTATTGGGCTATGGAGTCATTTACTAAGCCGAAAAATAAAAAATAAACAAAGAACCAAAAGGACAATATTTATAAACAAAGGAGCCGTCTAAGGCTCAAACAAAACATTTCTTCAGAAAATGCCCATTTATTGGGTTGTTAAAAACCTCCTCAGCCTCCAAATCCTACAACCTGTACGTGTTATTTGAGAAAATCTCAAAGATTTTGAAGGGCCTGATCCATAGGGCGTCAAACTTGTTGTTTTTTCCCTTATCCTGTATGGGTGCATCCCACTTAAGCACCAAATCCCCGATCTCAAACTTATTCTTTCTGACCTTCTTGTCAAAGGCATGTTTGACCTTCTGTTGATGACTATGAGCTGCGTCCATCATTTGTTCCCTGATTTGTTGTACTTCCACCATCTGATGAATCCTTCTGACCATATGATCCGACTCTCCTTCATAATCTTGAAAGAACTTCGCTATAGCTAAGGTGAGCTGAGTGGGAAAAACTACCTCTATTCTATAAACTAGCTGAAAAGGAAAGGTGCCCATGGACTTCTTCATTGTCACTCGATCGACCCATAGAGAAAATTTGAGCTTTGAATCCCAAGCCCTCTTATTATCTTCCATTAATATTTTAATGAGCTTGATTAGGCTTTTATTGGAGGATTCTGCCAGTCCATTTCCTTGAGGATAATAGGGGGTGGAGTGAATTAGCGAGATCTCGAACTGCTCACAGAACTTAATTAGAGGCTAAGAATTGAATGAAGCAGCATTATCAGTGACAATCCTACTGGGACAGCCAAATCTGGCTATGATATCCTGCAGGAAGCTGATAATTACTTTGTGTGATGCACTTCTGGTGGGAGCAGCTTCTATCCACTTGGTGAAATAGTCTTTTGTAGTCAAGATCCATCTGTGTTGGCCACTTGAGGGAGGATGGATTTCCCTAATGAATTCCAGCCCCCGCTGTTGAAAAGGTGTTGAAGCTACTGCAGGCTTTCCTGAGAACCTTTGGCATTTGATGCAAGATCTGACTTCTCTGCAGACATCGGTGAATAAGGTGGGCCAGTAGTACCCAACTCTGAGAATTTTGTCAGCTATGGTCTTCCAAAAATAATGTCCTCCACAAAGCCCGTTATGGAATTCAAATATAACCTTCTAGGATTCTTGTGGGCTCAAACACCTCAGCAACACCCCTAGAGGTTCTCTCCAGTACAAGACTTGGTCAATGAGGCAATATTTGACTACCTTGAGTTTTAAAGATCTTGCCTTACTTTTACCCATTCCATCAGAGGGCCTCAAATCCTGCAGAAATTACAATATGTCTCGATACTAGGCATATTCTATTAGTTGCAAGTCGTCCTGAGAACTTTGGCTGGGCGAATCTGCTTGCTGAGTTCCTGAGCAAGTATTGATCAGACTAACCCCCAAGGCTTTGCAATTGGATTCATCCAGTATCTTGGCTAAACCCTGCCCCTTAACCAACTTGGTGGGATTTATTTCCAGGTCAAACTCAAGGATCTTAGCAATCCATTTACCTCTTCTCCCATCTATGTCGGGTTGTACAAGGATGTCCTTCACAGGGGATGAAGGAACGTATGCGGTCACTTTTGAGTGCAAGACATAGACTCTAAAATCTTTGAGAGCTTTCACCAAGGCATAGGCCTGTTTCTCCATGATTTCATACCTGATTTTAGAATCTCTTAATGCTTTACTAAAGAAGGCAATGGGTTTCTCTCTCCCTTCCTCATTTTTCTACAATAAGACCATTGCTACTGTATCAAAAGAAGCAAAAGAAAAAACTAGGAAGTCTTTGGAATAGTCAGGACTGATCAGCATAGGAACCTCAGTCAATGCCCTTTTTATTTGGATAAAATATTCCCTAGGTTCAGCGGTCCATTTCACTTCATTTCCCTTTTTTAGCATGGTTGTGATGTGTTTCACCAGCTCAGCAAAATTTGAGACGAACCTCCTTAGAAATTTAATCTTTCCTAGAAAGGCCTGGACTTCTTTTTTAGACCTGGGAAGTGATAGGGTCTGAATTGCCTCTACTCTACTGGGATCAATTCTCACTCCTTTTGTTGATACTATATGGCCTAACAGCTTTCCCTCCATCATAGAAAACAAAGATTTCTTAGGATTTAGGGAAAGACCAGACCTCTGGAATTTCAAGAAAACTTTCCTTAAGTGATAGCAATGCTCTTTATTAGACTTGGAGAAGACTGTGATGTCATCCAGATAGATCACCACAAATTGGTCTTTCTCCCCAATGAAGGCTATGTCCATGGATCACTGAAATGTTGCTCCTGAATTCATTAGTCCAAACAACATTTTGGCATACATGAATGTGCCCCAAGGAGTGGTGAAGGTCATTTTTTCTCTATCCTTGGGTATGACTGATATCTGGTTATAACCAGAAAAACCATCGATCATGGATATCCTAGATGCACCAGTTACCCTTTGCAATATGTGTTCCATGTTGGGCAAGGGATAATTGTCTTTCTTTGAGCTCCTGTTCAGGTTCCTGAAATCGACATAGAGCCTGATTTCTCCACTTTTCTTTCTTACCAAGACCAAATTGGCCACCCATTCAGAATATCTCAAGGGGACAACGATTTGGGCATCTAACAACTTCTTCACTTCTTTTTCCATGACAGGCAACAACATAGAGTTTATCTGTCTTAGATTTTGCCTAAATGGTTTAGCCTCTTCCTTCAGTGGGATCTTGTGTTCAATGACAGATGTGTCATATGTCTTGAGGTCTTCATATGTCCATGCAAACACATCAACAAATTCTCTTAATAGTTCAGTGTATTCGGCCCTCTGTTCTTGGGTCAGGCTGCTTGACAACTTGACAAACTTAGGCTCCTCCTGTGTGCCAATGTTGCTCTCAGTTGTGTCAGCATCTTCATCTGAAACCCTACCCTTTATTTCCACATCATTCCCATCAAACAATATTTCTAAAGGGACTAGTCCCCTTAGAATGTGATTGCTAGGAAGATGAATAATCTGGTGATTAGTAATTTCATTTAAAAACACCACAGGGTAAGGGTCATCTTCAAGGTCAGGATCCTAATCAATGTGCAACGCAAAAAATTCATCAATAGATTGGAGAAACTTTTTGATTTCAAGATCATCTTCGAATACCTTCCAATGCTTTACATTGTCCAGGATGGATGGCCTATATCTTATCTCGACCCCACATGGGATCTTCAGTGGCAGAGGGATCCTAAATAGACTAGCTGAGACAACTAAGGAATTGGCCGAAGCATTATCCTCCCTTGGGACAAAAGAAATGTTGAAAGATGAGAATAAATTATCAATCAGGTCCCATACCTTGTTCCTGTAACTTCGGAGACAAGGATGCTTGGCCTGATAGACATTCTTGACTTGTTGGATTATCAATTCAACATCTTTGAATACTAGCATCTCCCTTATTCCCATTTCTTTTGCAGCCCTCATACCCAGAACAAGAGCTTCATACTCTGCCACATTGTTGGTGGTTTCAAATTCTAGCTTGTATGACAGGGATATGGTCTCTTGAGAAGGTGACATGAAAACCACTCCAGTGCCAGCGCCTTCGCTAGAAGAAGCTCTGTCAAAAAACATTTTCCAAATGGAGGTGTTTGGAAGAGGTGTCCCATGATCAAATAAGGGTTGCTTTCTGATTTGGAAAGGGGCTTCGGGAGCATCAATGATCTGCAAAAGACTAGACCCCAAATCAATGTCCAGTGCAAAGATGGGATGATTGGTGGGGTTTTCTTCATCACTGATAATATAGGCTAGTTGGGCTTCTTTGTGCAACCTCTTGTGTTCCCCTCCAAAGACTAGAATCGTAGCATATGTGAGATCCATTTGTAATGTTCCTCCAAGCTTTTTAATCCAAGATCTTGACAGTAGCATGCCAAACTTGGGAGGAACGTTGGACACTACAATGTCCATGACCACACTCTTCATTGGCAGCTGAAATAGAGAGACCGCAAAGTCTTTGATGACTCCAAGACATTGCACCCTCCTTGAATCAAAAGAGTACAAATCATGATAAGCCTTTGTCACTTCCAGTCCCAATTCTTCCATGACTATTTTGGGCATAAGGTTATGGGAAGCCCCTGAATCCATGAGGCAATTATGCAACACTTTATCATGTATGTTCAGGGATGTGTAGAAAGGAGGGGATGAATCATCTCTATCTTCTACCATGGGACCTAGGATGACCGCTGGCTTTTCATCTTGGAGATTTATTGAGTTCGTGGGAGGATGGGGGGGCTCAGATTGTAGCAACTTGGAGAGGGACCTTTTGAAAGCTTCATTTTTAACTAGTTCAGATAGGGGTACAGGAATTCTAATCTTCTGAATCTCATGCTCAAAACTAAAGGAGGAGAGAGACTTAGGATCTTCCCTTACCTCGGAGACAGGTTCCTTGGTTGCTAGCGAAGCATTCTGAGTTTTCTTTTCTTTAGTAGTGGTTGTTGCAGCTTTAGAAGGCCTTTCCACTATGAGGGGTTGATCTTGGCTATCAAAATTCCCTTCTTTATTTTTTGACCTAAGACTGTATCTGTTAGGAGTGTTGTTGGCCTTTTCCCCTTTACTCAACTCATTGATTTGGGTGTTGATAAGAGATTATTCATATGCATATTGAGTCAAATGAGGAAACAAGGAAGTATCCTTGATGCAGTGGATCTCTCTCAGGGTCGATTTCATCCACCTCCTCCCCTTCCTCATTAGAAACTAGGTTATTCTGGAGAGGGGTCTGAATCCTCTGATCATCCCTAACTCTGCTTCTTTGTTCCTTTGGCAAAGTCTATGGCATATTGTTACCAAGACTCCTGAAACCTCTGTTATCAGTATTCTGGGGATTTCTGTACGTGGGATTCCCCTCTAACTCCCACTTCTCCATCCTAGCCGAAAGGGATTTTAGTACTTTAGCTACCTCATCCGTCTAAAGGGGAAGGGGAGAGGAATGGGATGGGGAGGCCTCTATTATTCTTCTGGATACATCTCTGTCACCCTTATTCCTGAGTTGGTCAACAACCAATATGTTAGACTCTACTTCCACAGCTGCGTCCTGCATGTGAGCCAGAGTGGTGGCTCTCCTTTCCCTCAGCAGGAGGCAGAAATCAGGATCAAAATCACTGGCATAAGTGATCTTTACAGAGGCTTCGGAGGGCTTTATCTCAGTGGTGATCTTATTGTACATTTTATTAAATCTTTTGGAGAAGTCAGAGACAGACTCTCCTTCCTTTCTCTTCAAAGACCCAGACTCAGTCATGTAATACATGAAGTCCTTTTTGTCTCCCCATTATCTCAAAAAGGCACTATCCAAAGCTTCAATCCCATCAATAGATCCAGGAGGCAGGGCCCTAAACCATTTTATAGCCTCACCTTCTAGAATATGGACGAAAATCCTCATCCATACATCTACATGCATGATGACATGATCGTATGTAAAACTATAGAAGGCTTCAAGGTGTTCTTCTATAGCTATGTCCCCCTCACCTATAAACTTGGGCAGCTACTTGAGGTAGCCATCCGCTAGAAGGGAATTGAGAGGCTAAGGTAACACAAGGGGAGAATACCTAGCAGCTATAATAGCCTCCATTCTAGTCATAGGGGGATTGTTTCCTACCATAGGGATATTAGGTGGAGGAGAACTCAAAGGAGAAGGGGCTCGAAAAGGGGATATTGGGAATGAGCTTCCAGGAAACAATGGCGGATTTAGGGAGAAGGCTAATGAGCTTGAGTCAGCAAATGCTTCTCTCTGTGAAGAAGTGGCAACAGTAACAAGAGGAAGAGTGGTAAATCTAGGAGTGGGGAAGTCTTCTGTGGTCCTAGGTCCATGCCAAGGTATATCTTCAGGGGAAAGGGGAGTGACAAGGATTTCTCCCTCCAATCCCAGACCGGGAGGGGAAAAATCAGCAGGAACACTCCAAAAATTTAGGAAATGGGAAACTTCAGAAAAAGGTCTTCCAGGAAGCTAAGTAGAAGAAAATGGAGTTTCTACAGAAGGAGGTGGTGAATTACCTGGTTCGGCAGTGGAAGTTTCTCCTTCAGAGGCCTTTTCTATTCTGAAAATCACCTCCGGATCAGCTTCAGGTGTAGCTAGAGGCAGCTGTGGATGGGACCACATGTGTCTTCCTCTGGAAGCCACAACTAAAACAACAAGTTCGCTCCAGTAGAGTCATCACAATGGAGTCGCCAGGTGCATAGTAGCAATATTCAAAGGCTCTGATGCATGATGCACCTTCAAAATCAAAGGCTCAATGTCGTTCAATCTCGGGGAAAATTTTCAACTTCGTCCCCGGAAATGGTGCCAGAAATGTTGGCATTGGAAGTCACTCCTGGATTGCAGCAGGAGCAGAGCCCGACATCCATCAGTTTATGTCATGATTTGTTTATAGAGGGTGATAAAGTGGAAGAAAACTTGGAATGATATTGTTCTAACTCTGAAACTAGGCTGGACATGCAGAGGTAGGTGAGGTCTTAATTAAACTTCAGACAGTGAGTTGTAGTAAGGGTGAATAGGAGGAAGACTTCTGTGAGGAAAAGCTAAGGGATGCTATAGGCATCGAGCTTCTAATAGCCTGTAGAAGAAAAAATTGAACGTAAGACCTTCTTACACTCAAATATAGGAAACAATGGAGAATATAACAGTGTTACAATAAATCCTTTATCATAACACAGTCACAGTAATTCACACAAATCAGTCAATCCTGAAATCTCTCAATATGAGATGAAACTAGATGGGATAAGAAAGTTGTCTATTATAAAATAAGAAATCTCACATACAGATACATAACCAAAGAACTAGAGCATCTGTTAAAACTTTACAATCAGGAGCTTTTCTCTACCATCAATACTTTCAAAAATACAAAAAACTGAGTACATATACTCCTAAACATTTGCCCAGTAGAGGCGTCCTAGACTTTTAGGGCGTGGCATCTCTTCGGTCAAATCTGGTCTGTACTCATTCATCAGACACCACTTTAACTTTGCATGGCTCTTGCAAGGGGGTATCTGAGCCATTAAATGTTGAGTTATCATGTGCAGACTTCTCTGTTTAGTTGAGGACTCATCATGGCTTCTTTGGAAAAAACAAGCACACAAGACCGTCTCGGGTAGACTACCTACCAGATCCTCCATACCTTACAATTAATGAGTGAGGAGAGGTTTCATCCATGTCTTCCCACCTTCATTTACTCCTAGCAGGAACCAAGGTTGAGACCGAGTCGGACTGGCACCTGGAGATCGCGACAATCCCCTCTGCAGCTAAACCTAGATCTTTTGTCCCTTTTGCACAACTCTTTATATTTCCCCAAGTGACCATGGGTTGTGACCCTGCGCTTATCCTCAAAGGCACTTTTAGTGTTTCGGGGTTTGGGGTTTTGAAATGAAATGGAAGAGAAAAACTCGTTACCCTTGGAAGTCTCGGTAGCCGAAATGCCGACATGGCCTGATCGTGTACCACGCGTCCCTTTGGATGGATGGCTGAGACTGCTCCGGGATCAACGGTTGGATTGGATTTTAAAGACTGATGGCCACGATTATTTTTCCATTTGAATGACTCTGGCCCTGCGCACTCACTTTCTTTAGACATACTTCGTACAACCCTGGCACTAGGATCATGGGCCCAACATTAAAAGATCTTTTTCATTTCGTGACTCGCGAGTTCATGTTTCGAAGACCCTCAGCTCCTTTTTTACGAAGTCCCGAGATGCGAGATGGCGATACGAGTATAGCTCTTTTTATTGTCAGTTCCATCCACATGTAACCGTCGGCCAAGTCTCAAGTACTAGCGCCTCTCGCAATTCATGATCTCATGAGTTGGAGTGTCGAACTTTGGCATTCTCCCCTTTCGAAGTCCCGAGACACGATGGTTAGTGATGGTTGACTCCCCTTTGAACACTTCTCGTAACTCGCAATCTCGTGAGTTGGAGGGTAGATACTTCGTGCTCCCCTTTTACGAAGTCTCGAGATGTGAGATGGCGATATAGGTATAGCTCTTTCTATTGTCAGCACCCTCCACATGTAATCGTCGGCCATGGCTCAAGTACTAGTGCCTCTCGCAACTCGCGATCTCGCGAGTTGGAGTGTCGAACTTTGGCATTCTCCACTTGCGAAGTCTCGAGGCACAATGGTTCCTTTCCTTTCCACAATTATCGTGATTCATGATCTCATGCAACCAAAGGATATGGTCCACCCTCTGAACTCACGAACCCCGAGTTCAAGAAATAATCCCACGCTTAAACTGATCGTGATCAACGACCCTCATAACTTCATGAGTGCTCCACAGAGAATTCTGATCACTCACTTCCTTGAAAACTTCTACGTTGTACTTGGCGTGACTTGGTTGGTTGCAATTACCCACCGACCGTTTCTCTGCTCCGTCGATGAATCCTTGCCATTGAAAACAAAATTCCCTCTCGCTTGATTTTAAGCCCAAAAAGGACTTCTTCTGTGTGTTGTGCTTGGCGCTCATGACTGAGCCCTTTGAATAAAATGCCTTTGTTGGACTTTTAGGCCTTCTTCTTCGCAGCTCAGGCTATGGGCTCAAAAGAGAGAAAACAACCCACCCCTCTTAACAAGAATTAATGTTAACAAAAAGCTTACAGGGAAACTTCATCTTATGTTTTTCTCGTTTTCCCTCTCCAACATTATTATATGTCTTCTCATTATTATTATTTTCCTTGGGTTTATTACCATTCTTCCCACCCATATGGTTATTACATCCTTTCTTATTATTCCCTCCTAGTTTTTGGTTAGCATTCAGGTTGGTCGACGATTGCACAAAGTGTACATCTACCAACTGAGTGGGGTTGGAATACACAGACGAGGTTGGTCCTCCTGCAGACTGGCTTAGATAGAATTGTTTCATATGGTTTGTCACCGAGTCTACGGACTTTACATGGGATACACCTACAAATCCATTGGCATGAGGTCCAGGTTTTTGTTTGAGGTTTTAAATTCATCGTGGTGCATCAGGAACAAGACGGTATAACATCCAAGACTAAGCATATATCAAATCTAACTATTGGGCTCTAAATATCACTTCTTCCTCAGTGGTAACCCTGGAAGTAGCAACATCCTTCAAGATAGGAGGGTGAAAAGACTCAAGAAACCATTTTAAAATAAAGTCCAGGGGTATATGGGTCTTAATCAACCTCTTTCGTCTACGCCATTCATGTATATGGTCTGAGATATGAGTGGCAGTATCCTAGCGTAAAGTCGACAACAATTCTAGGCCAACATCATAACGAATGGGAAACTGGAAGTGGTTAATAAATACCATCACCGACTGAATAAAAGTCCCATATACCCCCCTAGGTAGCTCAATATACCATTTTGCAGCAACTTCGATGAGGGTGCGTTGAAATAGTCTCAAACGAATAGAATCATCATTAACGGAGTTTGATGAGCACCAAAGGTGAAAGGTACTGACGTGATCACCATGGTCATCCCCATTCTTATCCTCGAACTTCCATATGTCTGAAGGAAGTTTGGTGGGGACTAAGGGACATGTAGTATAGTGACTCATAGGGTCGTTCATTAACTTAGACAAATATGGCATACTAAGCGTGGCCAAAAAAGGGAGATGGGGTTGCAACATCAAGCCCCAACCTCCTGGGAAAGATTGTGTTTGTGGATTTGCAAGATATCCAGTGATCCAGATTTTATGAGCAGAAAAAAATGAATATAGATTATTACCATATTATTAACACAAAATAACAGAGATACAGTAAAACTAGTTTTCTATTCAATCATGAAATAAGCTAAGACTGTAAAATGCAGCGGAAACAAGCTTGTTGGAATGCTGGCGACTTATCTCTGAGAAGAGATGTGACGGTTGTGCTCATTTGCAATAAGATCATTACAATGAGGCTATAAAGTAATTTTTACAATAAACAATAATTTCAAAAACCCTAGATATCCAAAAACCTAACCCTAGGAGATGAAGCGCCAAAAGTCTTGTGGGCCCCGTTTGGGTAAGTTAGTACATTAACTTCCCGGGGTCGTAACTTTTGCATACGATCTTCATTTTAGGTGTATGATATCCTGCTGGAAAAGTATCATTGAGAAGATTCATTTTGGGGTCTCAATCATGTCATAGCATAGCATTGAGAGACTCGATCCAAAAAAAACTTCATTTAGACCCTCAAAATGGCCCCAAAAGTGAAAACTGCTAAAAATAGTAAATTGCCAAAATTGCCAGAAAATTGTTTTGAGCCAATTGGAATAGGTGGGTGGCCACCAATATCCATATGGATCAATCCTCCCTCCTTACGAAGAAACAATATCCATTGCATTGATTTCCCCCATCAGATGAGGAAATATCTGTTGAATTTGGCCCCGTGTGAGCCACTTGCCTTGGTGCAGGAGTTGTCCCGCTTTGACGACTTGATAAAGCTAGATCCTTTGTTGTTGATCTCACTCGATATGTGTGTCCACAATTTGATCACTATATGCCTATTGGATGCAGTCGAGGTTGAGCTCTATTGGTGTCAGTTGTTCTGCTACATCTGAGGTGTCCAATAATGGTGGGAAATCAGAGCGAAGGAGATCCACATTGAACACTGGTTGCAAGACACGGAAATGAGGAATGTTGAGCTCAAAATAATTATCCCCCTTGGCCTTGGTGATGGTGTATGACCCATAATAGAGTGGGTGATGCTTCCGATGGGATCCTTAAGGAATTGTTTCTGCAAATGCAACCAAACTTTGTCTCCCACCTAAAACCTATGTGGCACCCGATGTTGATCATGGCGTTGTTTGTACTTGTCATTGGACTTATATAGGATATCCTAAACCTATTGGTGGATGTGATGGATCCACTTAATGAAACAAGTGGCTTTTTCAACCTCAGTTGGAACAGGAGATGAGTCAATCGAGCTAACTGCAAGGGGAAGTGCAACATCTATGGGACCCAAAGTTTGGAATCCCAACCCCACCTGAAAGGGGTTGTGGTTGATTGAGCTATGCAGGGATCGATTGTAGCTATGTTGGACATAGGGAATAATATCATCCCATGTGCGAGGGTGATTTGAATTATACATGCGAAGGATATGCACAACCATTCAATTTAGAACCTCAGTTTGGCCATCTGTCTGGGCGTGGAAGGTTGTGGATTTGGTTAGCTTGGTGTCTAACTATGACCAGAGGCTTGACCAGAATGTATTGAGAAATCAACTATCCCTATCTGAGATAATGGTTTGTGGGAGTCCAAAATGTACCCAGACCCGTTCAAACAAGAGCTTGGCAGTGGCCTCTATGTTGATACAGAGAGGGGGGGTGAATCAGTATCCAATACAATTTAAAAACCTTTTTCAACTTATACTTAAACCATTCAATTATATCCAATGAGAAATGAACAATAGTATAAGAGTTACACCAATACACCACAATACACCATGCACAATATATGAGAAA
>SNQJ01S0003696.1:7299-27874 GCA_010110895.2 Picea sitchensis | reverse complement strand
CTCCAAGAGGAATATACAATCCTCCAATATCAAGAGATATTTGAACTCTCTATCCTTGCCCCTTCCTTCCACCCAAGAATATATGAGAGATAATAAAACTTTATTCAATTCTGGTCTGTTCAGAAGACCCAAATTGTACAGCATTCCCCACGCTCAATATTTAACATCTGATTCTGAGACTCACACACAAGAAACTAATGTCCGTACTCTTTCCAATGGAAGTGGTCCCACTGCATTTGGAGTCTGTATGAAAAAGTTATGACCGTTTTACCCAGAACACCTGTTTTTTGACTAGTTTCAGGACTGGTCACAAACCCTATATTCCACAGAGTGTATCTCCATAATTTTAGCGAATCAAGAGCTGAAATTTTTACCAGAGGTACCTTGATATGTCTTCTCAATACCATAGTGATTTCACCATCTTAATTGTTCTAGAAATTTTTTTTATAGCAAAACTGGTAAGATGACCTGAAAATAACATACCTTAGAACACATCACCAAAAGACTTCATCCTCCCTTGAAATTCGGCCTTCTTTTACTTCTTCTTCTCCATGAAATTTGACTTGTATAAAATGAATGTATAATGATGTTTATTTATACCATTTATGTCACTTCCTTTTAACATTAGGGTCGACCTGACACTTTCTTATTTTGTAATTCTTTTCTTTAATTATCTTCAGGGCCCACATGTACAATTCACTTTGTCATCTTCAAAAATTCATTTCTCCTCAACCATGAGGATCCACGTGACATGCCACATACCACCGGAAACAGCATGATGTATACTATCCATACATGGGTGTTGTATCTACATGTGCATTTTCCTTCATGTCCAAATAACTTCATCAATCTTGTGGTCCAGAACCCATGACTAGGGTTGACATCAATGACAACAACCAATCTTCCAACACTCTATTGTGATGCTCTTCTTGCAGGCAACCAGAATAGCCATCTTAAAAAATTGGTCAACAACCACAAAAACACAGTCATTTCCTCACTTGGTGGATGGGAGGCCCGACATGTAGTCCATTGAGATGGATTCCCATGGCCTGTCAGGAGTAGGTAGAGGGGTGTACATGCCTTATTTCTTAGTGGTTGGTTTGGCAATAGCGTGGGTAGTGGAGGACCTGATATACCTCCTGACCTTCTGTCAGAGTTTTGGCTAGTAGAAATGTTTCTATATCATCGCCACTGTATTTTCCATGTCGAAGTGTCCTACCACCCCAATGTACTAGGATTCCTATATCAGCTTCACTCACTCACTTGATGGAACATAGATATGGCCAAGACGACACAACAACCCATCCCGAAGATAGAAATTATTGACAACTATGTTTGCACCCAGCATTTGGTAGGTGGTGGGGAAGTCCGGTTCTGTCTCATAGAGTTGGATCCATCTAGAGGTCTCATGGCCACAATAGTCTAGCACCGTGGTGAGTGCCACAATTGGTGGTCTGCTGAGGCAATCCATGACGTGATTGGTGCTCCCTATTTTATACTTGATGTTGAGGTGGCATTACTGCAAGTATGTGGACCAATTTTGATGGTGGTCATTCTGCAATTTTCCATATGTCTGCATAAACTGCAATGGATTATGATCAATGTGGATGACTGTCTCCTTCCCAAGAATGCAATAGCTCCACTAGTGACAGGCTTTCACAATGGAGTACATTTCTTTTTCGTAAGTAGGGTACTTACGGAAAACATCGAATAGTGTCTCACTATGATAGGCCACAGGGTGGCCATGCTGAGTGGCCCAACACATAGTCTAAAGCATATGTCTCGATCTCAAAGGGATGTTGCAGGTCTAGTAGTGAAAGTATTGGGTATGATCACAAGTGTTGCTTCAAATCATCGAACACTTGTTGTTGGGATCGACCCCATGCAAATTTTTCCTTAACACCACCCCTGGTGATTTGGCTGAGGGACCATGCAATATGGGAGAATCCCAACACAAACCTGTGATAGAAATTGGCAAGGCCTAAGAAGCTCTGAAGCTCAATGAGTGTGGTTGGGGCTATCCAGTCATGAATGACTTGGATATTGGTTGGATCTACATGAACACCATGTTGATCAATGATTTATCCCAGGTAATGGACCCTGTCCATGCCAAAGGATCATTTTCCCAAGTTGGTGTATAGCTTGTCTTGCTTCAGATTGTGCAGAACCTACTAAATATGCTGCAAGTGTTCGGCCCAAATCTTGCTATAAATGAGAATGTCATCCAGATAAACCACTACAAAATTATTAGTGAATGGTCACAGGATATCTTCCATCATCCTCATGAAAGTGGTTGGAGAATTTGTCAAACCAAAGGGAATGACCAACCATTCAAAAAGGCCTTCCTTTGACTTGAAGGGGGTCTTCCATACATCTGTCTATTCTATCGGGACCCGGTGGTAGCTAGACTTCAGGTAAATATTACTGAAGTATTTATCCCCAATGAGTTGATCAAGGAGGTCATCGATTTGGGGAATCGACTATCAGTTTCTGACTGTGATTTTATTCAGAGCCTGATAATCAATGCAGAGTCACCAGGTTCCATCTTTCTTCTATACCATCACGATTGGGCTCCCACAAGGTGATGAGTTGGGACGGATGTGCCCCTTGTGGAGAAGTTCTTAGATTTGTCACTATCTCCTCATTCTCTAACAGAGAGTGACGATAGACTAACCCACTGGGTAGCAGTGCATCGGGGGTCAGATCGATGGGGTGCTTGACCTGGCAGTGCAGAGGTACCCCAATAGGTGAGGAGATGATATGTGAGTATTCTTCCACAACCTAATCTACTTTCTTATACTATGTGGAGAGGTCAGCCACAGAGACCCTAGATGTGGCTATGATTTTTCACTTATTCTGAGAGTGAATCATGAAGAAGACAAAATTCCCCATCTGAGAGATGACCTTCCTGCATTGCTTAGCAGAGATAAAGGAAATAGCACTAGGTGGGAATGCCTCATGTATCCTATACAATTTCCTATTCAAAGTAATAATAACACTATGAGGCCTAGATTCATATATAGCATGACATTTCCATAAATAAGGTTGTCCCAAAAGAACATCACAAACTTCGAGAGGAGCAACATCAAACAATACCTCGTCTTTGAAGGGATTGATGTCATATGATAGTCGACACTGTTGGCTGACGCAGAGATCACTTCCTTGGTAGAGCCATCCAATGGTGTAGGGTTGTCGGTGAGGCGTTGTGGGTAGGGCCAACTGCTTGATGAACTCTATAGAGATGAGGTTTTTCTAGCTACTTCTATAACGATGAAGTGCAGCAGGGTGCCTTTTACCCACATTTGTGAATGGACAAGGTGTTCTCCTTCTTCTGGCTCGTTTGGTTCACCAAGATGGAGCTTGGTGGTAGAAACAGTATCACTGGGTTCCACGTCAATGATCTTTCTTTCCCTTTCTGTTTCTGGCTCAGAGTCAGAATCCACATCTGACTCAGAGGCTTTCACTTCGGCCACCAACAACTTCTTTGACCGACAATCAACAGTGTTATGCCAAGGGCTCTTATGGAAGACGCACCACTTCTTGGTATCTTTCTTTGTCTTTCCAGTGTCCTTCTTTGCTTGCGTCCTGGACTAGTTTTCCTGATACTATCCATATTTGCTCTATCCTTTGTTCTATGGGTTGGGGCCGCCCTTTCCTGGTTTTTTTTGTGAGGGGTTCCCAGGCCCAAATTTCCATGTCTTTTGTTTAAGCTTCTGCTTGATTTTGACGACATATTGGTAGGCCAAGCCCAAGGATGAGATGTATAGAAATTTCATTTCAGTTTGGATGTATCTATGCAGAGAACTGTGATACTTGAGCACTAGATGTCGCTCTGAATCTTTGATACCCAACTTGGTGTGAAAGGTATGGAAGATATTTGTGAAATCAGGCACTGCTTGGTCTCTTTCTTGCCGCAGTGTGGTCCATTTGGTATATAAGTCGTCATAAATTCTGACAGGGTAGTATTGTTCCTTAATAGCATCCCTAAAGGAATCCTAGGTGGTTGTCACTATAAATAATGAGGGTTCCTTTTTTTCCTTTTTCTCACAGAACGTTTCCCACCAATCTTTGACATGGGGGGTGACTTTGAGGAGCGCAAAAGTAATATTTTCTCTATTTTAGAAGTTATGGATAGAAAAATTCCCTTCTAGCATATTCAACCACTTGTCTACAACATCTGTGTCTATCTAACCTTCAAATATAAGAATATCGAAGTTTATTTTCACTTTGAAGGGGGTGGTGCCTTCGCTCTAAGAAGATGTGTCGCCTATTGGTAGTCGTCGAAGGATTTGTACGAAACTATCCATCATCTTGTTCCTCTGTTGCATGAGGGATTCCTCAATAAACAGTTGGAAAGGATATCCTGTCCCATCATATTTCTTTTCTTCTGCCATGAGAGGTCGCTTGGGTGTGCGAGAGCTTTTTTCCTCAAGAGAAACAAACTCAAGACCCAACTCTTTGTACTCTGACCTCGTTGGGGACATGGATTAAGACGACAAGGAGTAGACCCCTCTGATACCACTGATCCAAATTTTATGAGTAGAATTAAATGAATACAGATTATTATCAGATTCTTAACACAAAATAACAGAGATACAATAAAATTGGTTTTCTATTCAATAATGAAATAAGATGAAACTGTAAAATGCAGTCGAAACAAGCTTTTTGGAGAGGTGGCGGCTTATCTCTGAGAAGAGATGTGATAGATATGCTCATTCATAAGAAGTTCATTACAATGAGGATATAAACTCACTTTTACAATAAAAATGAATGCCAAAAACCCTAGACATCCAAAAACCAAACCTTAGGAGATGAAGCGTAAGTTAGTACATTAACTTCCTGGGGTCATAACTTTTGCATACGATCTTTGTTTTAGGCATATGATAGCTCGTTGGAAAGGTATCATCGAGGAGATTAATTTTTTGGAATAAATCATGTTGTAGGCCATCAATGAGAAGATCGATCCTGAAAACCCTTCATTTAGGCCCTCAAAATGGCCTTGGAAGTGAAAACTGCTAAAAATAGTAAATTGCCAAAATTGCTAGAAAAATATTTGAGCCATTTGGAAAAGGTGGGTGGACATCGACATCCATATGGATCATCCATGGTTCTATTAAATACCATGGAATTTTCCATCATTATAATTCCATCCTCTAGGATGATTCATATAAGGTTGGTTGGGCATCATTCTGACTAGAATGTTTTGTTGAGGGTTATAGAAATTTCCCCTAGTTGGATTAGATCCAGGTTGGGGGCTTCACACAATGTGAAAATGAACTCCTCTAGGTTGGAATCCACAGGATAGAGGAATATTCGTCATGCCAAATGTATTGCTCAGAATCTGCGCTGAGGAGGTGGGGTTGTACGACAGAACTTGAGCCGAAGCTTGTCCGCCAGGTTGGTTGTTCCACCCAGAAGTACGAGGATTGTGTTGATGGGACTTAAGTACCTAGACTCAATAGTAATAACCAAACCTACCACTAAGTCCCAATTAGACTCTGCAATGTTTAAATATGGAATGTTTCTCCAGATCTTGCGATCTGACCAATTTATCGATGGGCTTTATATTTTTTTGTGTAGGCTCTCCCTTAAGTTAGGATTTTTCTTCTTTGTATTTTCTCTTGAGGTGGGACTAGTCTGAGAGATTCAATCCAATATAAACCAACTTGATAAATAACAATATTAATTTTTAACTACTAGGAAGAGGCTGAGCTTGGGATAACCCGCTACTCAAACATGCCTACAATGTTTCTATACCATAGGACTAGTACTAATACATTAACCAAATGAGCATCCAATTACTGTCTGAAAAACAAACTATGAGAAAGAAAACACATATGTAACAATATGATGGAAAGAAAAATAATTCATCTACCATAACATTCATCACATGATAACACAACGATTTATCTTCATCATTAAAGAAAAGAACATTAATACATTGCACCAGATAACTTGACAACATAATTAATTTCTCTTACTCATTATTGCATCATTCATGGAACAGGATTGGAAGTAATTCTTCTCCAAGTCCAATCATATACATATGATGAAAATATCTTGTCTTTGGTTTAGAAGGACTTCTCAATTCATAGCAGTCTCAAAATAATTCTTAACAACCAAAAAAAAGAAAGAGTTCTTACAACAACCATCGACCCTTGTTCATTGGTTGATGTCTCTATTTATAATTTAAAGTTTAACTATAATTAACGACTAAATATAATTTGAGACAAAAAAAAATCGCCATGTCGAATTATCATCAAACATTTTCTTTAACAATCCACCCAAGATATTGTAACAACCTATTTCCCCCAGTCTATAAAAATAACTATATTGGCCAAGAACTATGGAAAACTCAAAGATGTGAATGTTTGATTTGAAAGACCTTTGTATAAAAGGCCAATGAATATAAATAATGTTATGAATATGTGTTTCATGACTACTGGGAGGGGGATGTGCTGAAAGAGACCACAATGGCCAATGAAAGGTGGTGGAAGGCACCTGAAATGGTGGTGTTAACTTCCACCAAACCAATACCGTATTGGTCTTTACTGGCTCAAAGACCAAAGCTTCTCTATGGAACTGGAATGAATTACAGGCAAGGATGGTAGGTGGGGAGGCTTTTCAAGATTTAATCAGAGGATGGGGGTCAACTGCCCATCCATAGAAGCCCTCAGACGTGACCACGGATGGGGGAATTCACACCACACACAACCTTGTAGAACAAGGCAAGAAAGGAAGTTTGGGGGAAAGGGAGAGGGGGGAGAGAGAATACATGATAGGGATCGTGGAAGATAAGATGGAAGAATCTATAGAGGGATAGAGAGTCCCGAACAGTGGAGAAGGAGAGAAAAAAAAACCTTGGTTCTGGACTTTCATTTAGCTGGAAAAGAGGAGACTGAATCTCGAAGCGTCGTGGTCTAGCTCAGGGTTGGCTAGTGGTAAATCCTTCTGGATTCATTCAGCCTAAGATTGGGTGGAAATGAGCACCCCTCTCAGCAGTTGCAACATGCCTGGTGATTTTCTGATAAGTTTCATGTCTTGTAATTTAAATTAACCTATCACGAATGTATGCTCCTATTTTATACGCACATGTATGTTCTCTGTATGAAAGTGTTTGTCTGTGTTTTGTTTTGGGAATAATGGATGCATGTTGATACTAGTGTTAGCGACAATTCTTGTCTTTGGCATCAAGATATCTAGGTCTGTAGTTTTCACAAGGAGTACCCAAGCGCAGCGCACAGAAGATGTCCTTTTCGGGCCTAAAATCAAGCGAGCGGGCAAAATTATAGTGTCAACGGTCCGGATTCATCCATATGAGCGGATCAACGGCTGGCAGGAAATCGTAGATAGAAGAGTTGCACCAAGAATAGCGCAAATAGATCATGCCCATATTGTATGTAGGAATGGATAGCAACCATTCATCCCAAAGGATGCATGGCGCGAGATCTAGTCGCGTTGGTGTTTCGGCATTCGGGAGTTCAGGGGGTGAAGGTTTTATGTCGTCGCATATTCCAAAACCTCGAACCCCAAAGCACTGATGGTGCCCAAAGTCGAGCCTGCAGTATCAAGGGGCAGTCTCAACCGTCCATCTG
The DNA here is from genome assembly GCA_010110895.2 of Picea sitchensis. Classification (NCBI taxonomy): domain Eukaryota; kingdom Viridiplantae; phylum Streptophyta; class Pinopsida; order Pinales; family Pinaceae; genus Picea; species Picea sitchensis. The sequence continues at coordinate 20,279 of SNQJ01S0003696.1, read as the reverse complement.
AAGTGGACACCTGGCGCGCGATTAGGCTCCTCGCCTATTCACTCATCATGATACCGACGCACAAAGAGCAATCCCTTCATGTCCGCCAATTCCAAAAGAACCTTTGTAAATAAAAGCAGGGTCACGATCTGTGGTAATTTGGGAAATGAAAGAGCTAAGCAAAAGGGGGCCAAAGACGTCAGGTCCATTCGCCGAAAGGTTCATCGCGTTCTCCAGGTGTCATTTGATCTGACCTCAAGCCTGGTTTTCGCTTAGAGTAAATGATAGCAAGAGTTGGTAGTTGAAACCTCCTTTCATGCATTAAGTATAGGGTATGGAGAGTCTGGCAAGCGGTCTGCTCGAGAGGGTCATGTGTACCATTTCTTCCAAAAAATCCATGCCGAGTCTTCGACCAGCCGGGGGAGGCATGCACATGCTAGCTTGGCTCTTAATGGCTCAGCTACTTCCCTTGCAGGAGCCATGCATAGTTAAGGTGGCATCTGACAAAGAATAGTTGTCCGAATTTGGCCAAGGGGACACCAACTCTTGGGTGCACGACCGGCCAGAGTCTTCATGCGCAGACTATCAGAATACATGCAGACGCAATGTTTTTAATGAAACGTCTTCTTTTTGCTGTTGTTGTTGTTTTTGAGTATATGTAGGCGTTTTCTCCATTTTTGTAGGGGATCGATGGTTGAGCAAAGCTCCCGATTGTAAAGTTTTGATGAAGCATTGGTCACTCTGGTTGAGGTATAAGGCATCTGAGACTTCTTACTTTATGGATGTTAGCCTCTTTTTCCATCTCTTTGTTTACTGTGTTAGAACAACTCTGAATTGGAGGATCCAGTCGAGTTGCGCTGTTGTAGGAAGATGTAGGCTGGATCACTGCAACAATCGCAGTGTTTATAATCAGTTCTTGTGTTTTCTCAGCGTTGGAATGGCTTGGAATTGGAGAATCCAGTCAAGTCACCCTTCAACTCCTTGAAACTCTAGACCAAGAGGATCTTGGCTTCTAATTTTTTCTTCTTCAAGCTTCTGAAGGCCTGCTGCCCAAGGCAGTCTTGCTCACCCTTCTCACAAGTCTTCCATCTACCACCCTTTAATCAACTTACTGACGGAAGTTGGATCAATATCTCCCTTGCTTTCTACATACCAGACCCAATTTCCTCAGTTAAAGCTATATCTTCTTGAGTCTTTACCCATTCGATCACTCCATTAAACAAATCATGACAATAAAAACTGATGGGCGTTGGGCTCTGCTCCTGCAAGCAATCCAGGGGTGACTTCCGACGCTAACATTTTTGGCGCTTTTGCCGGAGACGAGTTTGAATATTTTCCCAGGGCAGAACGACATTGAGCCTCTGAATCTGAAGGTGCATCAGACATCAGAGCCCTTCAATATTGCTACTGTGCACCTGGCGACTCCATTGTTTCCACATCACTTTTTCAGCTATGACTACTGTTAGCACACCTGAAAGATGACCCGAAGGAGCTTTCTCGAGAAGGTTTCAACAGCTGCTTTCTCAGCTTGAGAAGATTCCTGGGGTAACAACAACGTTAAGATCTGGTTTTTGATGGTGAGCAAGGACCAGGCACATTTGAATATGCGCATATTTCACCTGGCGACTCCATGATTCGAGGATCGATTGGCGACTCCACTGGTTCGATATGGATAAAATTCTGGCTCAAAGGTTTTCTTTCTGTGACTTTTCCCAGATAGTTGGGTTTCCTTATGCACTTCCTGATAGAGACCAATGGGAAGCTTTCCTCCCTGAATTTCATGCAACAAGTTGGGAGGAACCAGCTGAGCATTTACTAGACTTCCATGAGGCTATTCACTGACACAATATCACGCATGAGGATGTCTGGATTAAGCTCTTCAGGTATTCATTGAAGGGAGCTTCTCTTTAATGGTGTCGATCTCTTCCCGCTGCAAGCATCCGCTCTTTAACAGGTTTTCATACATCTTTCAATTCATTTTGTAAAGATTATTTTCCAGCTGATTGTTTGTATGAAAACTGTTGTGGGGAGTTTTCTTCGCTTCATGAAGCCTCTGTTGGCCCTAAAGATCAGGTCCATGATGAAGCTTTTACTGTGGAGGAAATCATTTGCTAGGAAAATATAGAGGTGTTGAATGATATTAATTGTGTTAGCCCTAGAACGGAAGCATCTGACATTATATCAGATGCCTCTATTCTTTCATATATTCATAACGATCAACATGCCTCTTGTGGAAATTGTGAGTTTATAGAGAAAATGTGGTCCATGGTAGATGTCTCACCTGGATATCGGGTTGAAGCAGATGTTCCTAGCAGCTCTTCTCATGATGACGAAGACCCTCTCTTTTTAAAAGAGGGGTTAGTTGTGGAAGAGGATTCTTCTCTTTTCCTCCAGGGGTTTTCTCACGATATATTTTTACCTGGGATTAAAGAGAAAAAAGATTATGTATGAGCAGCCAGAACCAGCAGGTCCCACTATCCCTAAAATGTAAATTTTTTACAGGATCACTGTTATGGAGGAGGATCATATCAATGAAGGACACCCCCTTTTTGATGTATATTATAGTGATGATGAGAAACAAGCTGATCCTACATTTGATCACTATAAAGATACTGAAGAGCCAGTCAGCAAGCAAAACCACCCCATGGTCCCTATTTATGATGAATATGAATCAATCCCAGGGGAGAGCCAAGAAGAGGAGCAGAAAGAACCAGTGGAACAGGTGACTTCCTACCCAGAGCCCGCCCATTCACCTATGCAGACTCAAGAAGTTCATCCCTGTAGGAGTATCTGTGGAGCAGAGCAGGCCTGCTGCTACCCTTTTCACAGGGTTTTCCACTCATTCTATGATCCTGTCAGTGAGTACATGGAGTGGCATGTCCTTTATGCCTTGGAGACCCGATATTCCATATCAACTTCATCCAGTAAGGAGAAGTTGAAGAGTGTAGTCGTTCTTCTGTCACGGTTACACCATCTGCTGGTGATCATCGACAGAAAGAAAGAGCTTCCCTTCAGGAAGTTACTTGATTGGCTATGGTGGAAGTCTACTTTCACCTAGCCCCATGTAAAATCTTTTATTAGTTTAGGATTGTATATAAATAATCTCCTTTGAGCATGTATCTTTACTTTGTTACTTTTACTTTTCGGCCTGTATTTTCTGCAGGGGGTGTTTTGAGCTTGACTCCATAGCCCAACAGCAAGGCACTGGAACTGCAAAATGAGTTCTTAGAGCATCACAGGGACGAATCTATCCCCCAGGGAGCCTAATGTTAGTGACAATTATTGTCTTCGGCATTAGGATATCCAGGTCTGCAGGTTGCACAAGGAGCGCCCAAGCGCAACACACAAAAGAAGTCCTTTTCGGGCCTAAAATCAAGCGAGCGGGAAAAATTATAGTGTCAATGGTCTGGATTCATCCATATGAGCGGATCAATGGCTAGAAAGAAATTGCGGATAGCATAGTTGCACCGAGAATAGTGCAAATAGATCGTGCCCATATTCTATGCAGGAATGGATAGCAGCCGTTCATCCCAAAGGATGTGTGGCACAAGATCTAGTCGCGTCGACGTTTCGGCATTTGAGAGTTCAGGGGGTGAAGGTTTTATGTCATCGCATATTCCAAAACCCCGAACCCTGAAGCGCCGATGGCGCCCAAAGTCGGGCCCGCAGTATCAAGGGGCAGTCTCAGCTGTCCATCTGAAGCAAACACCTGGCGCGCAATTAGGCTCCTCTCCTATTCACTCATCGCGATACCGACACACAAAGAGTAGTCCCTTCATGTCCACGAACATTGAAAGCACCTTTGGAAATAAAAGAAGGGTCGTGGTCTGTGGTCATTTGGGAAACGAAAGAGCTAAGCAAAAGGGGGCCAAAGACGTTGGGTCCATTCGCCGAAAGGTTCATCGCGTTCTCCAGGTGTCATTTGATCCAACCTCAAGCCTGGTTTTCACTTGGAGTAAATGCATTAAGTATAGGGTATGGAGAGTCTGGAAAGTGGTCTGCTCGAGAGGGTCCTGTGTACCATTTCTTCCAAAAAATCCATGCCGATTCTTCGACCAGCCGGAGGAGGTCTACACACACTAGCTCGGCTCTTAATGGCTCAACTACTTCCCTTGCAGGAGCCATGCACAGTTAAGGTGGCATCTGACAAAGAATAGTCGTCCGAATTTGGCCGAGGGGACACCAAGTCTTGGGTGCATGATCGGCCAGAGTCTGCATGCGCAGACTGTCAGAATACATGCAGACACAATGTTTTTAATGCAGCGTCTTGTTTTTGCTGCTGTTGTTGTTTTTGAGTATATGTAGGCATTTTCACCATTTTTGTAGGGGATCGATGGTTGAGCAAAGATCCCGACTGTAAAGTTTTGATGAAGCGTTGGTCGCTCTGGTTAATGTATAAGGCATCTGAGACTTCTTACTTTATGGATGTTAGCCTCTTTTTCCATCTCTTTGTTTACTATGTTAGAACAGCTCGGAATTGGAGGATCCAGTCAAGTTGCGTTGTTGTAGGATGATGTAGGTTGGATCACTGCAATAGTCGCAACGTTTCTAATCAGTTCTTGTGTTTTCTCAGCGTTGGAATGGCTTGGAATTGGAGGATCCAGTCGAGTCACCCTTCAGCTCCTTGAAACTCTGGACCAAGAGGATCTTGGCTTCTGAGTTTTTCTTCTTCAAGCTTCCAAAGGCCTGTTGCCCGAGGTAGTCTTTCTCACCCTTCTCACAAGTATTCCATCTACCACCCTTTAATCAACATACTGATGGAAGTTGGATCAAGACCTCCCTTTCTTTCTACATACCAGACCCAGTTTCCTAAGTTAAAGCTATATCTTCTTGAGTATTTACCCATTCGATCACCCCATTAAACAAATCGTGACAATAAAAACTGATGGGCGTTGGGCTCTGCTCCTGCAAGCAATCCAGGGGTGACTTCCGATGCTAACAATTGGTATTACCATAATCGATCTAGGCATAGAATAAATAGGTTCAAGATATGAGTCTGTGCTTTAGAGAACGACCCCATCTACCTGACTCACACTATGCCCTGGTCAAATTTTTCAAAGGCACTTCACCCGCGAAGTTTCCTCGTACTCCCGAGTCGGAGTAAGTCCCTTGAAAGGAGTACCCTGATAGTAAATCCATGAGTTTACTTTACCCACACCGTAGAGTATATAGCTTGGTGATTTAGGGAGGCTTTAGTCAGAATCACCAAGCCTAGGGTTAATCTACCCAGGAGCCCCGAAAGGATCTGTCAGAGCTCTATAGCCATCGTCCTTGACCTTTGCATAGACCGGAGGATGGACATGGAAACATCCTGAAAACTCTCGAAGTGTTCAGAACTGTCGATCGACATAGGTCACGTGGCAGACGGGTAACGTTTTGATGACCTGGGACTTGGAGCGGTCAATGGGTAGGGAATAGTTTTCAACATTTTTGTTATTGGACAAATTGGTAGGTGCAGACACTAACTGATCTCCCTAGATCCACCTAGATCTAGAACAAAACATAGAAGAACATAATGCTTTCCTTAAGTTTTAGATATTGAATTTACTAACTAAAGAGGGATAGGTGACATACCATTTAAATGTCGCTTCCTCTCGCCATCGCCATCCTATCTTCATTCCAATGCTCATACAATGATGATTCTACAAAAGAATGCAACAAACCAAAGTGATAGTAATAGCATAAACTCAATATAAACCTATGTATGTGATCAAAGAATCATACAATAAAACACAACAAGATTTATAGGAAAGAATCATATTACTGTATCATATTAAATGTCAAAGAGAGATTACAAACATGGCCTTGATGTCATAAGGTCCCTTCCAACTGTCCTTCATTCCCCACACACTTCCACTCCAAGAATTATGAGAGCATAGATCTGATAATATTCACAATCTATCTTGACAATGGCAAAACTCAAAACCACTCCAACCAAGCTAATAATTCCAAGCCAAATCCAACTTAGCTAATCCCAAAAGCTAAATTTCTCCGTGAGAGATCCTCTCCTTTTATAAGCTTAAGAGGATAAGGTGAGGAGGTTAGGATGATCCCACCAAATCATGAAAGCGAGTAAGATCCAAACCATTCGGATGCCACCTCACCATGGAAGTTTCTCCTTTTAGAAGATTCGAGAAAATGCTTGTTTTTCCCACGTATGATCATTCTCGCACCCTACCTATAGAGAAACCTGTGAGCCTCTCACAACTCAACTATGGTGTAGCCTGATAGAATTAGACATTCTCTCACCCTGCCTATATAGCAACCCATGAACATCCTCTTTAATAAGGTTTTTATAAAGGAAAATGTAACTTCTTTACTCAGGAAAAGTTCTTCTCTCTTCTTTCTTCAGGAACTCAAGCCACTGACCCTTCATAAGGTAAACAAGGGTCAAAGCTTCCAACCAATGTCAAACATGTTGGAAAACAACCAGTTACTATTAATCGTGATATGAGTGTTGATGATGTCAAGATCACCCCAATAACTCGTAATCCCAAGTACCCTTGCAGGATTTGTAAAGGTAGCCATCTTCTTAAGGAATGCCCTAGTCTATCCAAGGTTATAGAAGCATGGTCTACACATCCTCGCCAACCCATGTCATTATCCTCTAAACAACATGTTGATGACTTCTCGTCGACTAGTCAAGATACCGTTGGGAAGAAGAAAAGTAGAGTCAAGTTCCCGTGCATGTTATGCAAAGGGAGTCATCTCACTCACTTTTTTCCTCGTATGGACGAAGCCTCAAAATTCCTAGAAGACATGATTGTTTCACAACCTCGACATCCAGCTGCTTATCGCAAGCTTTCTCTCAACCCACCTGTAGTTGATGGAATGATCAATCTGGTTCTCCTGTTGGTCAGTCCAGTTGATCATGTCATCAATATGGTCACGTCCTTAGTTGAGCCAGTTGACAAAGTGGTTGATCTGATACCATCCTTGGTCAATCCCGCTCTCCCCTTAAAGAGTGAAACTAAAGTGGTTGATCTGATCCCATCCTCGGTTGATCCCCCTCTCCCATTAGAGAGTGTCATCCAAGTGGTCGATCCGTTTCCATCTGTTGACCACATTCTCCCCTTGGCGAATGAAACCCAAGTGGTTGATCTGATCTCATCATCAATCGATCCTACTCTCCCGCTAGAGAGTAAACCCGATATTTCCCATGTTTTCCTCGTTGATACAGAATCTACCATGCAGGGGGCTATTCCTCTGTCTCCCATGGAACCCCATCCAAGTTATGAGGCCATCCATTTTGATTGGAGTGTGCTAACTGGACCTCGTCTTCCCTCTCACATTCCTTTCCAGATTATAGTGTAGGTTTGTGGTTTAGACGTTCCTCAGACACTGATATATGAAGGTTCGTCAGTTAGTATTTTGTCCTTTATTGCTTGTCAAGCTTTGGGTTGTCCTCCACTTGCGTCGGTTACACAAAATCTGTTAGATTTTAACAGAGGAACTAGTCAACCTTTAGGGACCCTTCCTCAGTTTCCTGTAACTTTGGGAGGGAAAACTGTCTTCGTTGATGTCATGGTAGTCCAAGATCCCTTGGATTTTTCTTTACTCCTTGGGAGAGATTATGTCTATATCATGAAAGCTACTGTGTCTACTCTTTTTCATGTGATATTTTTCCCTCCCGATGGATGGGTTGTGACTATCGATCAAAATTCATTCATTGACCCCCGCCTATATTTCCTTCCTGAATGGTTCTCATATGCAGACGATATCACCCCCGCCACAGGTCAATTATGTGGCATTGTTTCCCATGGTTTCAACTTTTGATGATTTATATCCAGTAGTTGACATGGTGATCTCTTCGATAGGGTTGTTAGAGCATGATCTCCTTACTCATGTCGTGACCCTCAACATGGTGTCCTTCCAGAGTGTCTTTCTTCCTTCCAGTGAAGACCTCTTGGAAGACACGATCGAGTTTTGTCCCTTGACATGGTGTCATTCCGGAGCATTGTCCTCTTGAAATCCATGATCAAGAAGAGAGACTCTGAGGATAGTTTTTTCTTCTCTAAGGCAAACTCGTTAAAAAATGAAAAAGAGGTCTTTGAGCATGGTTTTTTTATTTCAAGCTCGTTAAAAAATGAAACCACTTACGAGGATAGTTTTTTCATCTCTGTGGCAACCTCGTTAAAAAATGAAATAGAGGTTACGAGCATAGTTCTTGTTTATGTGCCAATCTCGTTAAAAAATGAAATAGTTTTCCCCCTCTCTGTTTGAGTCAAGTCATTCGTCTAGTTTTTGAAGCTTCATTTCCTTTTCCTTTTTCATTGGATGAAACGAAGCTTGGGGAACAATACTTTCATCCTCTGAACTTTATGCTGAAGTAGAACCGCTAGTTTCTTAAGCTAGGGGCTAAGTACAAACCATCCATGTGTTATGTGTTGGGAAGTCCAAGCATAGTTTCCTATGGTTCAAGCTTGTGTAAAAATGAAACCACTTACCTCAAGCATAGTTTCCTCTGGTTCAAGATTGTGTAAAAATGAAACTAGTTCCAAGCATAGTTTCCTCTAGTTCAAGCTTGCGTAAAAAATGAAACTAGGTCCAAGCATAGTTTTGTTTTGTTTTAAAGCTTGTGTAAAAATGAAAACAATCCCAAGCTTAGTCTTTGTTCTTTCTCATGCTCGTAAATACGTGAGAATAAGTTACCGAGCTTAGTCTTTGTTCTTTCTCATGCTCATAAATCAATGAGAATGTAATCGAGTATAATTTTATCACTTTTTCAGACTCGTAAAGGTTATACAAAAAAGGAACCCCCTGAAGTTCCCTTTAAGCCCTTTTTAGACTCTCTAAACATGAAAAGATTATTGAGTGACCTTGTTCTTTTCACGCTCGTTAAAGTATTTGAAGAAAATGCCTATTGAGCGATAGTTTATCTCTTTTTTGGTCTCATCAAACTACTTTACGAAAAAGGAACTAAGAGAATTCTCTTTAAGTATTTTTCAGACTCTATAAACATGAAAAACCCTCGATTTTTCTATCTTTGGACTCGTTAAACAAGCATTGAAAGGCCCATATGGGACCGAACCACTCCTTCTTAGGGTTCGTTAAACATACTCCGAGGGACTGATCCGAAGGATGAGCTTAAATTGACAAGCATATGTTATCCTCCTCAAGCTTGCGTAAAAATAAAGAGGTACTCGCCAGAAATGGTGGGGGAAAAATTGGGAAAGAAATATGTCTAAACTTGTATTCCATATAAGAGTTTCTTTTGAACATGGCACTCTTTCACTCGCCTTGTGTCTAGTGTGGAAAATATTCTTGTCTCTTGATCATACTCCTTTATAATATTACAAATCGGTCCGTGATCCTTGTTGTTGAGTCAGTATTTCCAAGACAGTTGTCGTGTCATCAATATGTTCAAAGAGAAATTCAACCCAGAAAGCCTTCTATTGTGTCGGCCATTTCTACAGTCCTTAAGCCTTCTATTGCGTCGACCATCTCTAAGTCAATCCTAAATCACTTTTTACTCTGACCTACATCAAATCTTGTTAATTATTTCGAGTCATTGATGTGGGATACATTAAGGCCCTCTAGTGACAAGTCTTTTCCTTTCGACCTCAACTCATTATCCAAGAATTAGACTTAGAAACTAATTGGTACCTTGGAACTTGCATGCCTCAATGGCAGGTTTCCTCGCTTTCGACAGTGGGTTTTCATTATTGACCCTTGATCGGGAGATTCCGCCGAGTGTTCGACTTCAGCTCATTTATTCACATTCATTGGATTGTACTAGTGTACCTTGGGATTCATTGACATTAATGGTGATTTCCCTCACACTTGTTAATGGTATACACTAATGACCGGTAATCAAGTGGTTTCTACCATGTTCGACTTTAGCACATGTATTCACATGGTTAGATTTGTACTATAGAGTGGCGGAGATGAAGACCCTGGATATTTTCTGACAGATCCAGGTTGCATTGGAGTATATTCAATGTACTATTGCATAGATCCACATTGTATGTCTAGTGGCTATATTCAAATTTGAGTCTTTAACACATAGATCCACAGTGTATTTTTGGTGACTGTGTTCATATTTGAGTCATATCGACATGGATCTACAGTGTATGTTTGGTGGCCATGACCTGTCTTACTTGACATGGATATTCACATGTCAGCATTTATGCTCTAATTCATTTGTATTCTGAGTATGGGAATTCCTACCTTAGTAATGATGTATTATTGTACTATATTTCCTTGTTTGTTTCCAGGTTTCCGACCGATTGTTCCTTGTTCCCTACACACACTTGACAAAGTATTTTAGCTATCACTATGTTCTAACTTCATACTTTGGGGGGCTCTCTATTACAAATTATTTTCATCATCCCTATGACTATTAATGATGTAAACCTATCTGTTTCCTTCAGAAGGGTCAGTGGCCTAAGTTCCTAAAGAAAGAAGAGAGAAGAAATTTTCCTGAGAAAAGAAGTTGCATTTTCCTTTATAAAAACCTTATTAAAGAGGATGTTCGTAGGTTTCTATATAGGTAGGGTGAAAAAATGCATGATTCTCATAGGCTGCACCATAGTTGGGTTGCGAGAGGTTCACAGGTTTCTCTATAGGTAGAGTGCGAGAATGCTCATACGTGGGAAAAATGAGCATTTTCTCGAATCTTCTAGAAGGAGAAACTTCCATGGTGAGGTGGCATCCGAATGGTTTGGATATTACTCACTTTCATGATTTGGTGGGATCATCCTAACCTCCTCACCTTATCCTCTTAAGCTTATAAAAGGAGAGGAGCTCTCATGGAGAAAGTTATCTTATGGGATTAGCTAAGTTGGATTTGTCTTGGAATTATTATCTTGGTTGGAGTGGTTTTGAGTTTTACCTTTGTCAAGATAGATTGTGAATATTATCAGATCTATGCTCTCAAAATTATTGGAGTGGAAATGTGTGGGGAACAAAGGACAGTTGGAAGGGACCTTACAACATCAAGGCCATGGTTGTAATCTCTCTTTCACATTTAATATGATACAATAATATGATTCTTCCCTATAAAGCTTGTTGTATTATATTGTATGATTCCTTGATCACATACTTTGGTTGGTTGGTTGCGTTCATTTGCAGGATCATTATTGTATGAGTGTTGGAATGGATCTAGGATGGCGATGGCGAGAGGAAGCAGTGTTTAAACGGTATGTCACCTAACCCTCTTTAGTTAGTAAATTCAATATCTAAAACTTAAGGAAACTTTTATGCTCTAGTGTGTTTTATTCTAGATCTAGGTGGATCTAGGGAGATCAGTTAGTGTCAGTGGCCCCACTGGAGTCACCAATTTTGTTATTGGACAAATCGGTAGGTGCGGACACTAACTGATCTCCCTAGATCCACCCAGATCTAGAACAAAACACACCAGAACATAACGCTTTCCTTAAGTTTTAGATATTGAATTTACTAACTAAAGAGGGATAGGTGATGTTAAAACAGAACTTGATTTTTTACCTTAAGGATAAAAAAAAATTGGTATCTTTGAGTCTTTGCATTATATAAAATTTTTAAAACAAAACATTTCATCTCCGATGAATTCGAAATGCCTTTGTGATTCATTTTTGGAAAAAAAATGGTTAAAATTTAAACGAACATATGTTCCAAACACTTTTTCAAGTAATGTTTTAAATGAACAGTAATGATAAAACTTAAAGAAATATCAAATTCATATCGGGATATCGAGATTCGTAGTTTTGAAATAACAATTTTCAATACAAATCAAATAGCGAAACCCCGATCCCCGATTTCCCGATACATTAATCCTTGATTAATTCATCATTTACTTAAATCACATTTAAAAAGGGTTTTAAACTTTAATTTAATCTTATCCGGAAATCGCGATTCGCGAGTTTGTGAGAACAAATAAACTTATCATCGCATTCTTCGATTTCCCGATCCCCAATTTCAATTAATTCTTAATTGAGGTTTGAAATTAATTTAATTACTGTTAAGCATGTTTAGGAGTAACTAATCTCATCGAGAAATCGCGATTTGTGATTTTGTGAGCAATAATTTTCATATCATCAAATTTCCCGATTCCCCAATCCCCGATTTCCCGATTTCCGATTTCTTGATTAACGAAATCCTGAAAAGCTAATCTGGATTAGTTAAGATAATAATAGGGTTTTAACTAAATAATACATCGCGATTTCGGCGATCGGGGTTTTACGATGACTTATTTCCTTGACATCAAAAGTTCCGGAACCCCGATGAAAGTGTTCTCAATTCAAATCAAAATTAACGTTAATTAATCATTCTTCAAAACAAAGTGTAAGGTTTTAAAATTTTAATAAATGATCATTAATGCGATAATTATTTATTTGGTAAGTTTCTATCATATTTGAAAACATCGGAAGAACTCAGGTACAAACATTAAAAGCATATTATCGGGAATATCTTTTGCATTTATTTCATAACAGATGAACAAATCTCGAGGATTTTACGATATATTCGAAATAATTTTTGAAACATTTACATTATTTCGAAGCTGAATTCTGCTCTGCTACAAGTATTCAAGTGAACACAGAGTTTTTCCTCTTCTTCTGAGTCGCTCCACCATTGGCAGTTTTGTTCGCTTTGGAATCTTGCTGTTGAGTTATGGCGCCCAAAAAGGATTCAAAGAAAACCGAAGAACAACCGGAAGGCGATATAATTTTAGATACTACTGCAGCTAGAGTAATACACAATGTTAAATCATGGGCTGCAATTGCAGAGAAAATGGAAGATGAACTTTCATATTCGGATAATGGTGGGGAAAATCATCTCTGAGATATCGCTGAGACTGCTCTTCATAAAGTTGTTGCACACCCGAAACTGGTTTCATATATAGATATGGTTGCCTGGGCACTGGATAAGGTGGACGTCCCGACAAGGAGTATCCTGAACGAGCAAGGAGCGGTTATTGGCTCATTCAGGCCCGAACATATCCAAGTAATGTATAAATTATCACCCAATTATAGGCATACGTTTAATTCTGAGTTTTTAGCTGCATTTCAACAAAAAGAATG
>SNQJ01S0003695.1:146846-160456 GCA_010110895.2 Picea sitchensis | reverse complement strand
CATTTATGGCATTTATGAAACTATAATTTTAAAAATTTGCAATGAATGCACACGGAAGCATAGGTAATCGGGCTGTCAAATTCCAAATGCTCCGGTGTATATATGGCATTGCGCATTTATCAAACTATAATGAAAGCATTTAAAAATTGGCCTGGGAAGAAGCGAAGCCGGCAATAAGACTTCAAACTTCCCAGCCAATTAAATTGTGACAAATCCATAAATTTTTTATTAAAAAAATTATTTATATAAAGTTTATAAGTTAAACATTAGCATTTTCTCAAATATTTGGAAGTCAACCTTCAACTAATTGAAAGTCAGCGATGAACTCATCGCTATAGTCCCTGCCCTTGGCCTTCCGGCAGGGACTAATAAAAGAGTTGAACAATGATTTGTAAAATAAAAAAGTATTTTTTAAAAGTAATATTAAATACGGATTTATACTCAAAAAATAAAAATAAAAATAAAAAAGTTGGAAAAAGTAGGGTTTATCTTAATTTATTTTACTTTAAATTAAAGGTTTTTATGTTTAATAAATTTATCACAATTCGTCAAAATAATAATTTATATTTAGTTTTTAAATGAATGAATTAATAAGTAAAGGATTGACTTAATAATTTGATAAATTCAATTTTTTTAAAACATTCATTTTGAACGTTGTTTCAATAGGGGAATTTGTCTTTCTTATAGGCTCTACACTCATAGGTAAGAGCTATCTTCTTGATTTTGTAGTGAAAATGTTGAAGGAATTGCATGGTGCAGGCTCTATCATTGTAACAGCCTGAACAAGGTTTCTATTTGGAAATTTGACGTTTTGAATCAAGGGAAATGTTTGCACACTAGTTTCTTTTTCCATTTTTTCTTTTGTTGATTTTTATTTTGCAAAGTCTAGGGTTAAAACACAACTCATTATTTATTGGGCACATTCCCAACCTGTTTAGGAAGCTATATTGTGACTATGGTGGTTGGGAAGCTATATTGTGACTATGGATTACATGGACGAGGATTGAACTGATAATAAGACCAATTCTTCCAATTACCATGGTCTATTTGTTTATGAGTTTGCTCATAATTGTCTTTGACCCAATGCACTCCCCAAATAACTGTCCTCAAAAAGATCCCATGAAACCATTCAAAAGGGTAGAAGGTGGTGAAGACTAAAGCCAAATAGTCTCCCTATGTGTGCCCTGAAGAGAGAGGGCATGTGCTATCTAGTATTAGCAATTTGGCATTTACCTTTTATGTGGCAAGAAAGAGGATATGTAACATTTTTGGGGGGGATTGTAAGTTTGTTAGATAGTACACCACTATCAGTGGTCCATGAAATTTATTATGGATGTGGTCCATGATGTTTTAGTAGGCTTAATCATTAGAGAGAAAATAACTTTGGTGATCATAGGGTTTGTAGGAAATCTGCATGTGTTCATGGTATGCTTTCTAGACTGGAGCTAGAGAGGAGTGAATAACTTTGATCTCATGTACGGGAGCATAGTGATTAGAGTGCACAAAAAAGTTGTCCTACAAGGCACATGTTTGAGACAGTAGCATATAATGTCTTGGAAATACTGGGTGCCTCTCTTTATAAGACTGGTACCACCAATATCAAGGTGGTTTTTCAATTCACCGAGGAAGGAGACAACGAGTTTCCCAATTATTGAGTTTTGTTTCCCATATCATGATTACCCACATCTGGATTTTTTTTTAAAATACACATTATTTATTTTCAAATATTATTTTGATTTTTCCTTGGCTGAACTTAGGGCTTAAGCATAACTTCGTGCTTATGAAGTACCCATGTTTTCGACATGGCCTGTTAGAATTGTACTAGTTGTTCACAATTTTTTGATGACCATAGTCCATTAGTTTATGACTACAATTTGACTCAAACTAGTTATGTGACCTTGGATTGTAAGTTTGTTAGATAGTACATCACTATCAGTGGTCCATGAAATTTATTAGGGTTGTGGGACCCATGATGTTTTAGTAGGCTTAATCATTAGAGAGCAAGCATCTTTGGTGATCATAGGGTTTGTAGGAAATCTGCATGTGTTCATGGTATGTTTTCTAGACACGAGCTAGAGAGGAGTGAATAACCTTGAACTCGTATACGAGAGCATAGTCATTAGAGTGCACAAAAAACATGAGCATTGGTATGTTTTCTAGATAGGATCTAGAGAGGAGCGAATAACCTTGATCTCGTGTATGGGAGCATAGTCATTAGAGTGCACAAAAAACATGAGCATTGGTATGTTTTCTAGATAGGAGATAGAGAGGAGCGAATAACCTTGATCTCATGTGCATGAGCATAGTCATTAGAGTGCACAAAAACATGAGCATAGAGACATATTGACTATGATACATTTAGATTTCCCTTTTTTAGATAAGAAATAATGTTTAAAATGTTCAAGGGCATGATGAGAAAGGTAAAGGCATGCATATCATGATTGATGATTGATTCTTCATGTCAAGCCTTGGTTTAGAAAAGTTGTAATCTGGGAATCCCATATGTCAAGTCTATGTCCCCATACTCAAGAGCTTCTGGAAGCCAACTCTATGTCTTTTCACTTAAACTATAAACAATTACCATTATTACCCATGTTTCAATGTTCATTATAAAGCAATCATGATCCCCAACTCCCACACACTGCGCAAATGGTTTGATTGGGATGGGGAATGGTATGTGGTCTTCAACTCTGGAAATCAAATTAACAAGATAATGATTAGTTGGAGGCATTCTTGCAATCTCCTCCCATGATGATGATGATAAAGAAAAAGATGGTGTGGACCCTCGCACCTCTTCCTACCTTATGATTTTCTCAAAACGATTCCAATTCCGCCAAAATATGGCCACCTCCAATAGGAGGTGTGACCCGCAAGGTAGTAGGTAATGGAGGGGTACATAATCAGAGTACGTAGCCATCTCTCGAAATTTTAAACTCTTCGAAAAAGAGAGTTTTACTTTTGAAGTTGAAACACATATTGCCTTTAACACACATGTCGGTATTAATTAAAGTGTACAAAGAATGGTCAGAGAAAACCATGTTTGGCCCCATCCATTCCCCCTTTTTCATCATTGTTCACGTTAGGACCACAACTTGCGGCAACTCTGTTACAATGATCCACGCTCCAAGAGTGGAGTCATAAAGTTGCAAACTAAACTTGTCATTAGTCATTAGGTCACCCATTACTACAACTATGTATGTCCCATTTTTCAGCTCCCTAATGCCTTCCATAGGGTATTGGTATGCACATAACAAGGGAGGAAGTCAAGATTTTGCTCCGCTCATTCACCTTCATTTTCTCCTTCTTCTCTCCCATCACCAATTATTTAGCTTGAACTAGCTTAATACATATGTATAGCTTCTCTATCGAGTATTCATCCTGCTCTTTCATCTCATTTTTCTCCTCCTCTTCTATCATCCACAATTATTTACCCTAGACCATCTTCTTCATCCACCAGTCTTCACCCTAGATCATCTTCTCCTAATTCTCCATATTATGCAATGCTTTAAGTTGAACCCTCTTCTCCTTCCCATTCTCCTCACCTGGTTACATGTGGGTCACAAGTTATTCTTGTTCGAGTTCGTCCAAGTCGAACAATCTACCTTGCCTGTAAAATTGAAATTTGTCGACAATCAATTTTTTCCAAATGTTTTTCTATATACAAATTTATCGAAATATAAAATCCATAGGAATCAAATTGGAACGATTTGTTATCATATATAACTCTACACTTTAAAATGCCATCAAATACAAAATACAGAATGTCATTTATAAAACTAAGATTTAAACATTATTTCTTATCTAAAAAAGAAAATCAAAACGTTTCATAGTCAATATGTCTCTATGCTCATGTTTTTTATACACTAATGACTATGCATAGTCTTAAATGAGTAACTTGCACAATTTAAAGATCTATTCGCATGTTTGTGTCCTTTTGTAACTCCCTCAGTAGGGAAATACCCATTCACTTGCATACTCTCGCACGTATTTTTTCAAGTTGTCCTACAAGCCACATGTTTGATGCAGTAGCCTATAGTGTCTTGGAAATACTGGGGTGCCTCTGTTTATAAGACTGGTGCCACCAATATCAAGGCGGTTTTTCAATTCACCCGGGAAGGAGATGGTGAGTTTCCCAATTAGGTGAGTTTCTCAATTATTGAGTTTTGTTTCCCATATCATGATTACCCACCTGGAAATACTGGGGTGCCTCTATTTATAAGACTGGTGCCACCAATATCAAGGTGGTTTTTCAATTCACCCAGGAAGGAGAGGGTGAGTTTCCCAATTATTGAGTTTTGTTTTGTTTCCCATATCATGATTACCCACATATGGATTTTTTTTTTGAAAATTCATATTATTTATTTTCATATATTATTTTGATTTTCACTGGTTGAACTCATGGCTTAAGCATAACGTCATGCTTATTAAGTACCCATGTTTTCGCCCTGGCCTATCCAAATTGTACTGGTTGTTTACAATTTTTTGATGACCATAGTCCATTAGTTTATGATTGCAATTTGGCTCAAACTGGTTATGTGACCCCGGGCACTTCAAAGTGCCTTGGCTAAAAGAAATGAAATGTCTTGTTTTAAATACAACCTCTACCTGTAGCGTTGTTGGCTCATTTTGTCAGTGGTCTTTTATAATGATGAGTGTTTCAGTTATATGAAATTGAGATAGAGTGTTATATGTTTTGAATCTGAGATAGTGTTATAGGAGTGGATGGTTGGAGGTGCATTAGTTTATGATTACATATTGGCTCAAACTGGTTCTGTGACACTGGGCACTCCAAACTGCCTTGCCTAAAGAAACAAAATGAGTTGTTTTAAAGACAGGCTCTACCTGCACAATTATTGGCTCATTTTGTTGTTTTTAATGGTCTTTGATAATGAGGAGTGTTTCTGTTATATGTATCTGAGATAGAGTGTTATAAGTTTTGAATCTGAGATAAAATGTTATATGAGAAGTTGGTTGGAGGTGCTTCCAGCTGGAAGGCAAATTTCAATAATTGTACACATGATCTACCAATAAAAAAGTATGGATAGATCATAGGGCCACATTTTCACGTCCAATGTGTGTTATTCCTTGTAATTATTGAAGCCATTTTTCCTAAATTAGGTTCCAAATATTATTATGGTAATTTATTATCAGCAACAGAGACCTTACTTTAGATGTTTTTATCTTGTCCATTACGAGGCAATGCTTTTCCATAACAAAATTAGATGGATGTGTGCATAGTTTTTTTTTGTTTGTTGTCAAATGTGAATGTTGACACAAAAGACTTTCGTCACCAAGGGGGTATTACTTTCTAGTTTCTATTCTAGGTAGATTATCAACAACTTAAAGAAAGAATTATAATTAGTTGTAGTGACTCTTTGAACCAACTCCATGATTGTGAATGCTTTGCAATCCATAATAACCCCTCCATGGAAGGGTCCCTTCGAAACAAAGAATACTATTATTTTGGAATAGAAAAGTCTTGTCATGAAGCTATTGAAAATACGACTACTGGCTACTAATCTCGAATAGAGTTTAGATTCTTAAGAAAAGGAGAATTCCTCTCATTTAGCAAGTAAAACTTATGGACCACAACTTCAAGAAAGCTTAAGGGTTTTGTGTTGTAAACTTTTTGTTAAATACGTCTCTCTATTTTGTGTATGCGATTAGACCCAATTAAACTCTAGATAAAGTTTGTGTTTCAAGTCCCCGCATTAGTAAAAGTCTGAAACTACATTGTGAAATTAAGATGTCTGTCCTACCGAGGCAGCTTAAAAGAGAACATTCGGACTTTTGAAATTCATGAAAGCTTTTCCCTATCATGCAATCTCCCTTGCTGAATTTTGGTTGAGCCGATAAAATTCATTTCATAATTCCCATCCGATCATTAAGAGTCAAGGTCCATGGTAGGGCTAGCTAAAACAAATTATTTGATTCCAAGATGAAAAGGCATTTTCATTTTCATTTGTATTTAAAATAATATATGGATCCATCTTGTATGCCATGTACCCAGATTGCATCTAAAACATGAGACTTTAGAGTGGATTGAAGATCTCCTTTCCGTATAAATTGTTAATTTTTAAACCCAACATGCAGAATATTTCTTGCCAATAATTTAACTACCCATAAATTTAAATCTACACTAATTAATTAAAAATTGCATAAACTATACAGAAAATTAAAGTTGAGTTTTTAACTAATAAATTTTTTTGTAAACTATGCAGAAAATTACAATTGAGTTTTTAATTAATTAAAAATTATGTAAACTATGCAGTAAACTACAACTGAGTTTTTAGTTAATTAAAAATTATGTAAACTACAACTGACTTTTTAGTTAATTAAAAACTTTGTAAACTATGCAGGAAATTACAGTTGAATTTTTAACTAATATTTGTACAGCAGAAGCAACATTAAACCAAACACATAACTTATAAACACCGTAAAGTTAGAAGCAACATGAAACCAAACACATAACTTATAAACACCATAAAGTTCCCTTGGACACCCCATTGTGGGAAAACCAGCTAAGAGTGGGTTTTATTGGGCTTCTGAGAAAATAATTATAGCAACAAATTTCAAGAGAATTTCTTACAGTTATGAGTGCTCTTTTGCTCAGAATGGCCTAGCAAACTAAGTGTTGTAAATCTCATCCTGTACGGTCCCTTCTCTAGCTGAATTGTACGACATTGTATGGCCTCTTCTCTCAACTGTACATCTATGCCTTGTACGGACTTCTTGCTGCCCAATTCGGCCTTAGCTCGACCTCTCTTTATTTGCTGAAGATGCCAAGAAATTGACCCCTTTATTGCTGATGTGTATAGCCCAGAGTATGACCTCTTGTTGTTGTTTTGTACGACCTGCACTTGCTGCCCAGCCTTGCCCAACACTCTGCATGCTACTCACCCTCTTTCTTTTCTCACCCAAGCGCCCCAATTTTTTTTACTCAAATGAGTGTGTCCTCACTTTTGCCTAGCCTCTTTTTTATCTTATTACTTTACTCTCTTTCCCCTCTTCCCCTTCATGAACTTTCTAAAAGAAATTAGAAAGTTCACTTTAAGTGAAATTTAATTTTCCTAAGGTGAGAAACTTAGGAAATTTGAGCAAATAAAACCAATAAAATTGTAAGATTAATTTTATGCGAGTCAAAACTGAAGATAAAATAAATGTTAACCTAGGTATTAATTAATGTCCATCATGCCTTCAACATAAAATGTTGACCTGGGTATTAATTAATGTCCATCATGCCTTTGACATTTAGGCATACTTACAAAACTTAAGAAATCATGATACAATTTTATGTAAGTCAAAACTCAAGATAAAATAAAATGTTGACCTAGGTATTAATTAATGTCCATCATGCCTTTGACATTTAGGCATACTTATGAAACTTAAGAAATTTGAGCAAATAAAGCCAATAAAATTTTATGAATAATTTTATGTAAGTGAAAATACAAGATAAAATAAAATGTTGCCCTTGGTATTAATTAACGACATTTAATGACATTTAGGCATATTTAGGAAATCCGAGCAAGCCAATAAAGTTATTTTATTAATTTTATGTTTTTCCTAAGTCAAAACTTAAGATAAAATAATTAATTAATGACATTTAGGCATACTTAGGAAATTCGAGCAAGCCAATAAAATTATTTTATTAATTTTATGTTTTTCCGAAGTCAAAACTTAAGATAAAATAAAATATCAACCTGTTTTATTAATTTTATGTTTTTCTTAAATCAAAACTTAAGATAAAATAATTGATTAATGACATTTAGGCATACTTAGGAAATTTGAGCAAGCCAATAAAATTATTTTATTAATTTTATGCTTTTCCTAAGTCAAAACTTAAGATAAAATAAAATATTGACTTGGGTATTAATCTATGTTACTTAAGATAAAATAAAATATTGACTTTGGTATTAATCTATGTTGCACGAGGACCCATCCCCTAAAAAAACATGTGTACCTGTCATTCCCGCGTTTTGTGGACTTGAGTACCCTTAGGAAACTTACCCAAATTGTTGGGGGCTCCATTGGGGACTCTTAGACTTGTTGGTCGTCCCCAAGACGTTTTGGACAAATTTTAGGGACATTCCAGACAGATTTCGAGGATGTTTTAGGTAGATTTCTGGGATTTTTTTGAGCAGATTTTGAGGATATTTCGGGCATATATATCCAATCTTAACAATCATGGAAATTGATGATTGGACAATAAGATCATTTTTCCCATCCATTATTTTTGTATTGCATTGAATCTAAATCAGTAGTAAAAGTTGTAGCTCAAAACGTGAGTTTTGTATGATGGGTTTTGATTTGGGTTTTTGGTGATTTAAATATTGTATTTTCAGCAACGAGGTTACAACAAGCAAAGTTTCCATGTCAAAAAATTAAGAAATGCAACATTTCAAAGGGTCGATCCTTATGGTTACTGCTCTTGTTCTTCTCATTTTGGTTACTGCTGTTGTTCTTCTCATTTTAGCTTTTACATATTGTACATGGGTTTCCAGGAGTCATTCAATTATAGTGCTTCCACCATCCCAACCTCAAGCAATGTGAAAACAATAAGATAGTAGTGACTTCGATTGGGTACTAAATGTTTGAATAAATTCCTATTCAATCACCTTCTTAATCTAAAATATCAATCTAATCTCTTTACAAAACCAAAGTGTTTTATAGTGGTTTTCAACACAACCATAAAAATATGCAAAACGTATTGAGAAGGGAATGCCTTTTATGTTTTAACATAGTCGTTATTAACAAGAAATATGAGTAAGAAAAACTGTTATAGAGACATTTCTCACTTAAGTTTTTAGTGGTTTTCAACAAAACCATAAAAATATGCAACACAACCATAAAATATGCAAAACTTATTTAGTAGGGAATGTCGTTTATGTTTTAACATAATCCTTATTAACAAGAAATATGAGTAAGAAGAATTGTTATAGAGACGTTTCTCACTTAAGTTTCCTAAATCTAAACTGCATATTGCTCTTGTCTAGCAACCAATAATGAAATGTCACTTAGCGCTTTTTTAAATTGCTCGAGCTTATTCAAAATTGACAAGTGTAAGGGTTGTGCATAATAATGTATAGTATAGCTTGTTATGCTTACAAGATTGAAACAACTACAAATGTTTATGGTGAATTTTAATGTTTTTTAATATATATTATTGTCGTCCATAACCCGTTGTCCCTTGAAAAATTTGGAGGTGTGCTCTAGCAGTCTCGGGGACACGCCCCCCCGTTCCCGTCGATCACCATCCTGAAAACCAATGCAACATAGGTATTAATTAATGTCCATCATGCCTTGGACATTTAGGTCTATGTTGAGACACCTTCCTAGCTACAAAATTAACACAAATTAAATACATGCTCTTGAAAACATTATATACTTCTACAAACATTTAATACAAATTAAATACATGCTCTTGAAAACATTATATACTTATACAAACATAATATAAATTAAATACATGCTCTTGAAATATAAATTAAGTGCATGCTCTTGAAAACATTATACATTTATACAATCAATGCACCCGAACAGTTAAGACTTGGGAAGAGGATTGATTTTATGTTTTTTCTAAGTCAAAACTTAAGCTAAAATGAAATGTTGACCTGGGTATTAATTAATGTTCATCATGCCTTGGACATTTAGTCCTATGTTGAAACATCTTCTAAGCAACCATATTAACATAAATTAAATACATGCTCTTGAAAAAATTACACATTTTTTTCCTCATAAAAAAAGCATAAAAAGGCGTAAATTTGTTCATCTGTGGAGAAAAAATTACATTATGTACGTGCCTCAGCACATTGCATCCAAAAAAGAGGATGATCAAATCACAACAACCCTTCAGGGCATCTATACATTGGTAAATGACAGATCATATAATTGCTAACAATATATAGCTCAACATAAACCAAAAAACATATGTGTCGACTAAGCCACATGGCTCACAGAGTTCAAAGCATCAAATATCTGAAGAAAAAAACCATAATGGTGTGAGCATAAGAAATCAAACAACATCATCATAAGTAAACTAAGTGGGTCACATCAAAACTATTGAGATGAAACATGAAGAAGCCTTGCAAACGGTTGCTAGAAGACCTGAGCTAATTGCCTTGGAGAGGCAAACCATCTAGGAAAGACTGAAGAATGAACTCATAGGAATCTTGACCCTGCAATTCTGAAATCATCATATGACCAAAGGGAATCAGAATACCTGCTTTTGAAAGAGAATCTACAACAACATTCTTTTCTCTATAGACATTTTTGAAAGAAACTGAGTCAAAAACATCCAAAAATCTAAAGATTTCTTCAAGTAGTGGTAATAGAATAATATTATGGCATTTTTGAGATTTCCGAGACCAATTGATCACGTTCATAGAATCCCAAAAAAATTGTATTAATTTAATCCCTTTATCCTCGACAAATTGAAGCAAGAGTTTGAGTTCCATTGGTTCTGTGTAATTGTTTGTACCCGACCCCAATCCCATATTGAGCTTGAAGAAGTGTTGATCAGAGAGAAATAGAATAACCCCCCCTCTATATGCTTGAAAGTCATTTTGAGATGCCCCGTCGAAAAAAGCCCAAGGATTGGATTTGTTTATTTGTTCAGGATGCAAGATACAAATGGCAGGGGTGTCATTTTCTTGAGGAAAATGTGATAAGATGCTCAATCCATGAGGAGCAATAACTTTTGGGACAGAGGCCTTTGATTCAAAAATGGCTCGAAACAGTGAAGAATTGGGAAGAGAGACTGCAAAATCTTTCTTGGATTACCTAGACAAAATTCTGAAGGTCTTTGATATCCTTCTCCATTTGGTATAGACAAAGGCTCCAACTATTTTGACTACTAGCCATTGCAAAAGAATAGTCGAGAGGACCAAATGGAAGGTGGAATTTAGAGTCTTAAGGAACGAGACAACTGAAAACCTCGAGGGCTATGTCATTAAGAACAAAATGAGTCTTGGACTAGAGGAAATCCAAGTTTAAATTTAGAGGTCGGTCGAGAGAGCAATGATCCCTGAGCTACCCCTTAATAATGGGTACAATGACCAAGAAAAATATCTTAATAAGTAAATAATTGAAAATAATGCAGTAAACTTCATTTTGTTTTGAATTAGTAAAGTTAGGGTAAAAATTATTAAGAATTTAGGAGTTAAAGTGAAGTTGATTTTATTTTATAAGAGGTTATTAAGAGTTCATTTTGTTTTGAATTAGTAAAGTTAGGGTAAAAATTATTGAGAATTTAGGAGTTAAAGTGAAGTTGATTTTATTTTATAAGAGGTTATTAAGAGTGCAATAGTGCTTGCACTCTTTTATAAATATTATTCTAAATTCTCTTCTAATTATAAGATAATTTCTCAACAAAACTCTTTGAAAGATCATTCAATAGGGCATCATGATTGATATAAGATGAATTGTATTCAAAAGAGAACATCATCTTAGGACAATCGTTTTGGAAATTTTTAGATAAAAATGTTGGTGATCATCATAATTCCACTCCATCATTGGTTTATGTAATGGTCTATAGTGGATTTTTCATTGTCCTCTTGAATATGTTGAACACATGTTAATGGGTAGATTTAATATGTGTCGGTTATTAAGAGTGAAAATTGAGGGAGAAATTTAACTAGTAGACAATTCGTAACGTCCTCACATTGTGATGTGTTTGAATGCATGATCAACCAACTCAGGGGGTGTGTGAGTGATAGGCAGTGGTGGGGACCAAGTGTGCACGCGGCAGATGGAGGTGGCAACTAGGCCTGAGTTAAATGAAGCATTCCAAAAAGAGTTAAGACCAAGGAAGTTGGGTAATTTGTTAATTTCTCAAGTTAAGGGGTGCACATTCAAGTTTCTCCTTCTTCGTGGAACAGTTGCAATAGACAAGACCAAGTTTTTGGTTTGGGTCCACTTAGATATTGGAGGGTGTGCGAATGATCTTGAATTGCGCAGTTGGTTAATGGCTTCGACAAGTATAAAAGAAGGGCACAAGGCAACATGCAAACCATCCAAGTGGATAACTAAGTACAAGGGAAAAGGCTTTGCAGTTGAAGAGTTGTTGCAAAAGTTGTTGGGTTGAAGACCGAGACCTACAGGAGGTAGGCTTGTAGGGTGCTTTAGGGATTTATATGCAGCAAGGGAGCAATAGGGTTGCTATGCATTAGTTGATTATTGTTACTGTAAAAGAGTTGCATCAGTTTTTAAGCTCCGCTCCTTGTACTCTGTTGACATTGTTCTTTAATAAAACCTAAGGCACCTAAATTGGGTGCATGCTTACTTGTGTTGTTGTGTGTTTCCTATTTGCGATATCCACTAGTTAAATATTTTTCTAAGCATAAGAAAAACTCTTTGGCATAACCCCCAACCAACAAGGTAGTGTCGGAGGATCACTAAGGTGTCAAGACGGAACAATTCAGAAAAAGGTAGAGCCTTGGGCTTGTGATAGTTGGTATGATAAGAAGATGTAGAATTGTTGTTTCAGGGTGTGGTCGATTCAAGGAAGAGATGGTTGAACGTTTCCTCGCACTTGCGACTATACTTCAGTAGTGTGAAGGCACAACAGTTGCAAAAATGCCTTGAAATTTATCTTGGGTTCGAGAACATTCCAAATAATTTAGGAACAAAGAGAAAGTACAAGTGAGGCTTTTTGAGCCTCCTGAGGTTCCCCTCGAATCCATTGATGAGTGCAATGATTTTGACTGGTATGGCACGCCGAATCATGATGATTCGGAGCCTGGGACTCCACATGACTCCGGAGAGGAATGTACTGTAGATGGAGAGGAGACTATTCTTCATGGAGTATAATGAATTAAACATACCGGATCACTAGATGTCACCTTTCTGGTGGATGATGCATGTGTTCCGATCAAGATTCAGAAGATTGCAGATAATTGTTAATTAATTGATTCATTTTTATCATAAAATTGAAATGGACATTTGTTGAGATTATTATAAATTAATGGATAACATGTTTTTGCAAGAAACAATGTTTTCTATAGAAACTTAAATGACAAAGCATTGGAGTTGTTTGGCTCCACCATTCACACACGATGGAATGGCCAAGATAGAAAAAAGAAAGATGATTTAATAGACCACATGGTAAACTTGTTCGGAAACACTTTCAACAAGAAAGTGGTTACAAAGTTAGCCGACGAGAATTTAAAATATACCAAGGCCCAATATAGGAAGAAATTGCAATTAGACCTCAAGCATGAGCGCCCTTCCATGGTTCCAGAGAAAGAGTGGAAGGCCCTGATATTGGATGCAAATGACAACTTGTTTAAAAAACAAGGAATACATCCACGAGTTGGTCAAGCAAGGTACAACACATGTCATATTATTAGTGAAATATGCTCATTTATGTTTTTCTTTCTTGTTTTAAGTAACAATTCCGATATCTATTTTTTTTCAAAAATTCCATATGTAGACTACCAGACACCTCCAAAGAAACCAAGGCTAGAGTGAAAAATCACGGGCAGCACAAAGTAGGCCATGTTGGCTATGGAAAACTAAAAGCCCGAATCGTAAGATTTAAATGATTAACTGTGGTTTATATTTATTTAACAGTAGCAAACAAATATATGTTTTTGTTATTGGTATTTTTAATG
>SNQJ01S0003695.1:128853-146836 GCA_010110895.2 Picea sitchensis | reverse complement strand
GTATTGTCATACTAAAGGTTGCCCCTAGAAGGGGTAAGTAAAGAAAGGTACATATCATTCCATAAAATCATATTGCATGATGTTACCTTGAGTTTGTCAATTGAGTTTAGCTTGGATGGTTGTAAGGAAAGATTGTTATCCTCCCCACCCGGGTTCAATTCCCATAAATGACATGTTAAGCTCATAATGAGTATGTTGTTTTCCTAATAATTCATTAATTATATAAGATTTATATATTTTTTATAAATAGGATTAATTTTTAAAAGTATAAAAAAATTATGAAATATGGGAAAGCTTATAAATTCTTCATAAATATGAAATTAAATTGCAAGTGGGTTTCAATGTCCAAGTTTTATGTATAGGGATAAAAGTTAGGTGTTTATGAATATAATGGACATATCAATGACTAATTGAAACTGAGATGGATTGGGTAAGATTTTGTTTATTTGAGACTTAAGGAAGTAAGTTAATTGCCCAAGACCTCAAAAGCAAATTACTTACCCAAGACCTAAAACAATCTCTTAAATTTGAAAGTATACCTAAGAGTAGAAGTAGATATTTTAAGTAACATGATTTTTTTTAAATAATAATAATAAATTTTCCAATAAATATTTTAAATAAAGTGAATTTTTTTAAATAACAATAATAAATCTGATATTTATATTGACAGATTCATAGATATTGAATTATGATAAATTTTACCACCTTAAATAAATCATAAAATATCATAGCTAAGAAGAAACATATCACATGGGACTCATAGGGTAACAGTTAGTCGTTTACTAATAAACACGTAATGCCTCACTGTCATCCCAAATAAACGAAGCGGGAGACTATAATGAGAATATGACCGCTGGGGTTTGTTTGTTTTTTAAGAAGAAAAGAGAACAAAAGATACATCATATCTTATCCTCCAATGTATGTTGGAAAACTTGTCATAATATCATAAATGAAGAAATTAATGAGTCATAATAACTTCTGATTTCCTACACTTCGCCACAAACTTTGCAATCCTTGCATGCCGAGCTTATGAAAATTACAAACACAACAAAGAAGCCGCCAGAAACATTGGCGCTTAAGGCACCAATCTAAATGATATTACACTCCTAAAAATCAATAGAATCCAGTTCCCTGATCATTAGAAATATTTAGATATGACTAAAGTTGTAGCTCCAAACCATAGGACTTTAGAGATCAGAAATTTGCCCCAGTTCAAGAATTTGACACTCTTGCAACTTTTCTTTTGGTGATACAATAGACAGTGGTTTAAGTTCCTCAGTTCTTTACATTCTTGTTCCCAGATAGGTCGGAGAGGATTATATGGTACAAACATGCAGAGCAATAAGTAACTAGGAAACACAGCTTCTCACTAATGGATGTCAATTGACATTCTTCTTCAATCTTCACAAAAATAGAGAGGAATAAGTTTTTTCATACAAAAGAGATTTGAAATCATAGAAACTCTATTTGAAAAGATATCAAATACTTTTGCTATAATAGTTTATTCACATACAATTATCCTTTAGAGTAAGAAGTTGCCAAGCAAACCTCATATTCAACTTTATCCAATAGAAAGGAAAATATCATATAGGAAACAAGCACCCAAACTGGAGTATTCATCCTCGACCTATCAATCAGGCCACTATTTTGTGGACACTCCATTAACATAAGTGGTGTATTGAAATTTCACCATATCACACAATGGAAAGGAGAATAGCATGTACTGGGAACAAAAATTCATTACCTTGACGTTGAAGGAATAGAGCACTGAAAGATCAATAGTGGTAACATTCAAGTGTGAAATCGTCATATCGAGATTATCAAGAGCCAAGATGGCTTTGAGAAGTTGCCCAGGCCTCTTTAGAGAGAGAACTTTGAGACTCGCGTGTGTTTTGATCAGTCACCTCTACATCAGCGATTGCAGACTTGCTTTCCACAGTAAATTCATTGTGGTGATCCAGATTAGAGCTATCCATGTCGTATTTCGATTCTTCTTGCTATGAGGAATATGAAGTATACTATGGAGAGAGGAATAAACCGTTGAACGGAGTGGCAGCTGATTTGGGACTCTGAGATCCTTCCAGTTTACACTGCTTTCTACGCTTCTGAGCTTGAGCTTGAAGAGACTGCAAGAGTTGTTCTAGTTCTTTCACAAAGTCAATTGCTCCTCCACTAATGGAGGCCTGATCTCCCTGAGAAAACAAATATATGACCCAAATAAGTCCCTACGCGATACGTTTTATATAAAGTTATAAGAATAGTGGAATGATATTATAATGGTGCAGGACTCTTACCCTCTGGATGAAAGATATCGACATAAGGGAACGTAGGAGAGTTAAATGCTGGTTCATTTGCTTTCTCCTATTGCGTTCAACAACAATGTGAGCCATCCTTTGGATCTCAACTTCTTCAGTGTTCTTGCAGACCTTGGAACGCTTCCTCTTCCTAATTTGTTCACAGGTAGCTGTATTGGTTGGGTAACCATTAATATTCCCCAATATCTTGTAGTTGCAATTGTTTGAAGAATTTGGGCTCACGGCTTGAAGAGCTCAAACCCTCCTTTGGAGCATCCAAGATGGAACACTGATCTTTTGCTTCAGTTTTGACAAGCGAAGTACATGATTCCAAGGCATGGGTTATGCAGCTTTCAGGTTCAAATGACTGAACTTCCCTCTGCATAAAGTTATAGTTGGGCTTCCTGACCTGGACTGTAATTATATATGGTCCGAAAATGGGAGGGGTCATTAAACCTATGCATAATTATATATCATGGTTGGATTCGTCTTCCTTCATGTCTGTCGAACCTGCTACCTGAAGGAAAAACAAAAGCCATGATTATGGCACTGCTTGATGCCCTCAAAATGAAAATACCACCACCAGAGAGGGCGAGATCTCATCCCTCTAAGTCTCGGATGAGCCAGAGGGCAAATTGGTAGAGCCTGAGTATATATGGAGATGTTATGCACAACATACAGGAATCTAACCACCTAATTTATTCAAACATGTTTATATGTTATAAAACACTGAATTAACCAAAATCAAAGTAAAATCAGACACTTACCATAATAGCGTCGCAGCTTTCGCCATGCTTCAAGCTTCCATGGCCATGCAATTACAAAACAGGGGATTGAGGGTAAATGCAGGGTGAGGCAATCCTGCAAGTTTTTTCAAATTCAAAAAAGAGCGTGGAATGAATAAAGAACGTAAAGGTGCAACATTAAACATCGGGTGACCTCACGTCCCGTCAGTTCACGAAGGTTTGTGTTATCCATTTCATGCTTGAGCGATGGCATGCGTGGGAAGTTATGAGTATTACATCCATTCATCATGCAGTGGATACGAACAATGCAGTGCATAATGCTTGCCGAAAGACAACCTAAACGGAAACAGAGGTCGCCGCACTGAGCGTGGACGTCGAGGGTGGCGGCGGGATGGCCATGTTCCATGGCAGCATGGATGGGAAGCCTACTGACAGAGTCTTAAAGACTCTGCAGCAGGCTGGATATTGCTCGTCGTTGGGCCGCTGTCATTGAAGTCATATTTAAGCGAAGTGGGCTGCTGTTAGGGACAATTAATACCTGTAATGTCATGCTGCCATCTGGCCAGTATTTCCTCGACCTCCCTCTTTTAATCTTCATCGTGTTCACATTTGAAGCCCTGTGTGAAGACAAACCCGTCCCCGCCTTCCATGGATCGAAATGTTTTTGACCCTCTTGGTGCAAGTTGTTCCGTTGATGTGATAACATGTTTTGTCATGATTATAATATTAATTTATTTATCTATTTTATTTCTAAGTGTCATTGTGCTTAACTTTTAAGGGAGGTAACCGTTGGTTTCTTATAGTTAATCAACATTTAGATTTACTTCAATTTTAAAATAACATTATTTTCATTTATTGAAGAGGGTTAATCTCTAATAAAGTTATTAAATTTCTTTTTTATTGTAGAGATAATTAAAATATTTTTTATTTATTAATAATATGAATATTTAACCCAAAAAAATGATTAAAAAAATATGAAAAAATATTTTTTAAGTTTTATTATCTATAAAAGTTTGGTTAATATTGAATTGGAGTGTGAAAAAATAATTTGCCAAATATTTAATTTTTTTAAGGTTAATTACTTCTCTTTTCTTTTTAAGCTATAAGTAACCTCTTGTGTTTTTAAATTTTCATAATTACTATATATTTTTGTTTTTATTTCATATTTCTTAAAACATTTTTAAGAGGCGCTAATTTTACTTGTTTCTTATTAGGATTGATTTCCTCATAACCTTTATTAATGGATATATAAAGTAGACGAATCCTTATTATAATATTATGATTTTTATTTTATCTAAGTTCTCCCTTTTGGATATATAAGGCAGTTGATGGCTTAGTTTATTGCTATTATGAATGGTTTATTAATGGATATATAAAGTAGATGAATCCTTATTATAATATTATGACTTTTGTTTTATCTAAGTTCTCCCTCTTGGATATATATGGCTTAGTTTATTGTTATTATGAATGGTTTTATTAGTTTTACCTAATGGATACTTAATATAAAATTTGTTGTTAAAATTTAATGTATTGCTTAAGAAGAAGGATTTTTTCATGTGTTTTCATAATGAATATGTAATTACAATATTTTCTTACATATACTTAGAAGATATAAAAAAATGAGATGTATAGTTAAGCTAGAAGATATAAAAAATGAGATGTATAGTTAAGTTACATGTAATTAATATTGTATTTACGCTCTTGATTTATTATTCTTATGAAATGTTGTTTTTCTTGTTTACACTCGTTGTTGCTTGAAAAATGATAAGTATAGTAGAATATCCTATTGTGTCATGAATAATTGATGATTGGGTGAGATTGATGATCTAGTTCGGATTGCGGTTATGTTGGATTGATGGGATTTAGATACTTCCTTGTTCCTCAGAACAGTCGCAAGTCCTGAGACCTTAAGTGGTCAAAATCAATCGGATGAATCTTGGACGTGAGCGTTGCTTATGTGTCTTGGAGGTCCTAACCATGCAGGATAGGTTGGGCAGGTATAGTCTTTTAATATTCAGTGACATGGTTGATCATTTATTAGTATTTTGCTTTAGTTGATCGTGATGTGTTGATCTGTGTCGTTGTTATTATGATGATGTGTTGATTATGTACCGCTATTAATTATCTTATTGCATTGAGGATGTGTCGTTATTAGTTATGATGATGTGTTGCTTGCGATGATATTAATTATGTTGTGAAGATTTGATTTCCTAACGCAAAAAAAAAAAAAAATTACCTATTGTACATCTCTATTCTTTGTCGTAACAGAGGGTTCGTTACATATGATATCTGAGCGGGTTCAACCCTACGACTTGGAACATTACGCCTTCCACTGTATTAAGCACTTGATTAATAACTTATCGCTAATTAAAATTGAAATTTGTCCATGCAGGTAATCATGGTTAGAGGATGTCGTGGAGTTAGACGACGTGGTGTTAGGGGAAGAGGTGTGACGCCTCCAGTAGCATCCATGCCAGAGGGGTCTAACGCCCAAGGAGAAGAACAAGTCATTGGGCATGAGCAAATTGTTGTGGGGGATACGGTTGGCTTGATGAGGTCCTTTCAGAGGATGTCATAGGTCTTGATTAACCGACTAGATAGAGATGAGGCCAGGGCGCCTGTACCCAATGAGGGTTCACATCGCACTCTGGATGGTAGTGGTAGCATTCATAAAGAACTCGAGAAGGTGAAGTTTCCTGAGTTCATGGGTGCCACAGATGGCTCAGTCACTGAGGCATGGTTGGAGAACATGGCGATGTGCTTTTCACTTCGTGACTACACCTCCAACATGAAGGTCCACATGGCAGTATTTCAATTGAAGGGGAGTGCTCTTCTATGGTGGAAGACACTCCTACCCCAACTAAACATGGTCGTCAAAGACATGTCATGGGAACTGTTCGAGGAGCGATTCCGGGAGAGGTATTTGTCAAAGGAATTCATCAAGCGCCAACTCAATGAGTTCAACGCCTTGCGACAGGGTGGTCGTACGGTGTCAGAGTATGAGTCCAGATTTATAGAGTTGCTTCGGTATGCTCCACATCTGAACACGGAGAAGTTAAAGGTCAACAAGTTTGTGTTCAGCCTTAAGTTCAACATTCGTGCGAAGGTGAGGATCCTAATAACTCAGACGTTGCACGATGCAGTCTAGAAGGCCCTCATAGCTAAGGAAGAGTTGACCAGCGGGGGTCAGGGCAAGACTCCCGCAAGATTGACTGGACATATGACATTAGGAGTGCAACATCATCAGACAACAACCAAGCATACATCAGGGTATCAAGATACGACTAGAGGACCCATGTTCACGACACCACGACGAATGACTCCTCAGCAGAGGAATCCCTACAGTGGACCATCACATCAACAACAATTTAGGCCTGTTCAATAGAATAGACCAAGATCTCAGACTGGTAGGCCAACAACTCCTACTTCAGGGGCCAGGAGTACTGGACCAAAGACTAGATGTTGGACATGTGGAGAGCCACATTACCAACGAGACTATCCAACTGAGAAGGCGAGAGCGGCCGGATCAACAAGACACACGACAGTGGGAGATTTGGGAAAGGACCACAAGATTCATGCAGTGGTGAATAACCGTCAGGTCGAGCATCAACCCATTGTGCTCGATACGCCAGGAACAATCGCCAAACAATTTTTTAGTATTTTGATAGATCCAGGTGCTATAGAGGGATTTATCTCTAGTGCAACACTAAAGAGAATTAAGGTAAAGGCAGTCGAGCATGATGAGTTTAGATACGTAGAAATGGCTTCAAGTGCCAAACAGAAGGTTGGAGGAAGGATTACAGATTGTAGCATTGACTTGGAAGATTTTGTAAGGAAGGCCAACCTATATGTCACGATCTTAGGATCATATGATATAGTGATCGATATGGACTAGTTGGAATCGCACGATGCGACACTCAAATGTAAGATGAAATGGTTAAGTTTGACTTGATGTGGGACATAAAAGAGTGATTGTAGGAAGAAACCAAGGAGTGTCCTTGAGGTTCATTTCTTCCTTATAGCTACAAAAGAGCATGTGCAAGGGATGTAAGTTATATGCAATCTTAGTGCTAAACGAAAAGGGTGAGGCAAAAGGATTAGAAAACCTTCCGGTAGTACGAGAGTTTGCTGACGTGTTTCCAGAAGAGTTACTAGGTTTTCTGCCCGAAAGAGAGTTGGAGTTTACAATCGACTTGAAACCTGGAACTGAACCCATAACAAGAACGCCTTATCAGATGTCAACGCCTAAGCTACATGAGTTGAAAATGCAATTGAAGGAGTTGTTGGACCTGAGACTTATACATCTAAGTGTGTCACCTTGGGGTGCACTTGTTATTTTCATAAGAAAGAAGGATGGGTCGTGGAGACTTTTTATTGACTACCGTCAATTGAACAAGGCGACAATCAAGAACCAGTATCTGTTGCCAAGAATAGACGATTTTTTTAGTCAAATGAAAGGTGCGACGATGTTTTCAAAGATCGATTTGAGATCAGGATATCACCAGTTACGAATTAAAGAAGAAGATATCCCTAAGACCGCATTCAAGATGAGGTTTAGACACTACGAGTTTACGGTTTTACCGTTTGGATTGGCAAACGCCCCGGGGGTATTCATGAGTTTGATGAATGGGGTGTTCCACAAATACTTGGACAAGTTTGTTTGAGTATTCATTGATGACATACTAATATATTCTCGTATGACAGAAGAACAAGACGAACATTTAAACTTGGTACTACAATGTTTACGAGAAAGCAAATTATACGAGAAACTATCGAAATGTTCTTTTTACCAATCAAAGATTCATTACCTAGGGCACGTTATATCTGGTGAAGGTAGAGTTGTGGATCCAGCGAAAGTAGAGGCTATTATGGAATGGCATGCACCAACAAACTTACAAGAAGTACGCAACTTTATGGGTTTATCAAGATATTACCGATGGTTCGTCGAAGGTTTTTCGAAGATAGAAAATTCGATCACGTAATTGCAAAAGAAAAACAAGAAGTTTTTATGGACCGATAAATGCGCAGAAGCATTTCGAAGGCTCAAGGAATTGCTGATGACAACGTCGATACTAAAATTCCTCGACATGGACAAGGAATTATTTGCTTGCACATACACATACAAGGAAGATTTAGGAGGAGTATTGATGCAAGATGGTCGAGTGATCACTTACATCTCAAGGAAATTATGAAAGCATGAGGAGAACTACGGAACACATGATTTGGAGTTATGGGCAATTGTATATGCCTTGAGAGTATGGAGACACTATCTGATTGGACGAAAATTCGAGTTAAAGATAGATCATTCTGGATTGCAACACATATTTACACAGGGTGACCTGAATGCATGACATAGGCATTATTCAAAACTACTTAGCGAATACGAATTCGAGATTTATTACATAAAAGGTACGGTAAACAGAGTGGTTGATGCATTGAGTCGGAGCCCACGCATATTCTCGGTAATACCTCTTCAGACGAATCTTCGAGAAAAGATTCTAGCTATACAAATCAACGATGACTGGTACAAAGAGGTCAAGGACAATATCAGACAAGACACCATGATGGTACCAAAGTTTGAAGGTTATACATTGGACAATGATGGACTGATGAGGTATAATAACAGGATTTATGTGTCGCCTAACGACGAATTGAGAAATTTGGTCTTAAGTGAAGCTCATAGAGCAATAGACATGGCTCATCTGATAGTCATGAAGATGAAGGCAGACCTTAAGCCTTTATTCTTCTGGAAAGGAATGAAAGGAGACATAGTTAGTTACGTTGCGAGATGTCTAGAATGTCAGTAAGCGATAGCTGAACATAGACATCCGACAAGATTAATACAACCACACGTCATTCCAAAATCGAAATGGGAGGTCATTTCGATGGAATTTATAGTTGGATTGCCACTAAAGGCAAGGAGACATGACTCGATTTTTGTGGTAGTTGACACTCTGGTGAAGAGTGCACATTTTATTCCTGTGCGTACGATGTATCAGGCACCAAACATCGCTAGATTTTTTATCAGTAAGATTGTGAGATTACATGGTGTGCCAAAAATGATCATATTTGATAGAGGATCGATGTTTACATGGCGTTTTTGGACCAAATTCCAAGAGGCCTTGGGGACACAACTAAAATTTAGTACAACGTATCACCCTGAGACAGACGGACAAACAGAAAGAACAAACCAAATTTTGGAAGATATGTTGCGTATGTATGTAATGGACCAACATAAACGTTGGGAAGAAATCTTTCCACTGTTAGAGTTTGCATACAACAACATCTACCACAGTACTATTAATATGGCCCCTTTTGAGTTTCTTTACAGGTGATTGTGTCAGACGCCATTAAGTTGAGATCGACTTGAGGATAGGATCCTGGTAGGACTAGAAGTGATCCAAGAAATGGAAGAACAAATGCAAATGATAAGACAAAGGATTAAAGAAGCTCAAGATCGGCAGAAGAGTTATGTTGATGTGCATTGCGTTGACTGCAATTATGAAGTTGGCGACCGATTTTTCTTGCGGGTGAAACCGCACAAAAGTTTGATCAAGTTTGTAAAGTGTGATAAAGTGTCTCCTAGGTTTGTGGTACCTTTCAAAGTTGTGGAAAAGAAGGGACCCATGGCCTATCTACTAGCCTTGCCTGCTTCTTTGAGACATATGCACGATGTTTTTCATGTATTTGCTTTGAGACATTATGTTAGTGATTCTACACATGTGATTGACATGAGTTCTTTGTAGGTGTTGGATGAGTGTGCTCTCACGACAGAGCCAATCCACTTTCTGGACCATCGCATTTGACAGCTACGACGTCAAATAGTCGATCAGGTCAAGTTCCAGTGGGACAATTATAGTCCACACTAGGCTACATGGGAGGATGCATATCAGGGATGATTTTAAGGATGGAAATTTATTTTAAAATGTAGAAACCTTGGCGAATCTTACTAATCCTTCATATGCCAAGTATAAATGATTGGCGATATTTTTGTAAAAATTTTCAAATTTCTAAGGATTTTATATAGGTTTTGGAAATTTTTGGCGATTTTTAAGGTAAAATAATTTAATCCTATAGAATTTGGGCGAATCATTTTTAAAATAGCGAATCTCATTTTTGGAAAAACCATGAAAAAATAGCCCATGAGCGAAATTTAGCCCCTAAAATCATCCTTGATGCATATGATATGCGTCAACAATTTCCTTACTTATTTGATAGATTAGACATATAGATATTGTCAAATAGTTTTATTACTGCATTTTTATACTGTACAACTTTGGGATGAAGTTTAAAACAAGAGGGGGTGTATGTAACATCCCGCTCTTGCGAGCACATGTTATCGACTTATTATTTGAGGACACTTGCATGCAAGTGATCCAGTTATAGTACATGGTTATTTATTTTGCTTATGGATCTTCATGATGATGTTGATGGTTGTGATTTAGTGTTATTTGATATATATGTATTAACATATGCTGTTGACGAGTTTTCCCTGAGTGTGTAGAACACTTGAGAGATTGTGGATGCCGATGGAATCAATGGACCTCCTTGGACTCTAGATTGAGTTAAGGAGTGGCTTGTATTGGTTTGAGTATTTCTTTTATGCATATGTGACATATGATCGATTATAGTATGATTTTGTATATGGATCATTGACAGTGTTTCGTTGATGGGTGGAGGCTGACGAATGCTTGCTAATATGACTCACATAAGGAGTAAAGGGGCCATGCACAGAAATGAGATATTGAGGGAGAGGTGTGGCAGTGTCCCTGTCACAGACTACAACACTCTCGTCATGGCTCGAACTGTAGGTTAACGATTACCTAGTTCCAGAGGTCCACGATGACGTTAGGGCAGATTGAGACAATCGCTCACAAAGATTCTAAGGGGTGCGTAATAAGGTGAGGTCCTTATTCCTTAGAAGCCCTTAGTCTCTCACAAGTTCGTCCAAATGGAATGCTGACTCCAGGGGTTGGACAACTACCAAAACCAGTCAAAGGCGTGTGAGACCCTTAGAGCACGGAGTGCGTCTTGAAAGGCACATCGCGTAAATAAAACGTGAGTCAATGAATCTATGTGGCCTAGAAAACCTTGAAAGAATCACTGTAAACCTTGAAATTCTTTAGACCTTGTCAGATATGAATAATTAATGAGCAATTTATTACATACAAATCCCAAATGAAAGTCTAAACCTATTCAAAAATTAATCCTAAGTCTAAGTTTGGTAAGAAGACTAAAACTAAATTATAAATTAAATAAAAAGGGAATGGAGTAAATCAAGTTAAGGATTAAGAAAATGTGAAAAAATATTTAAAGATTTGATATAAAACACATGTGTGCAAGAAAATATAAAAAGGGTTATTTTTTAAATAAGAAAGAAATAAATATGAAAGAATGTCTATGCA
This sequence comes from Picea sitchensis, assembly GCA_010110895.2. Classification (NCBI taxonomy): domain Eukaryota; kingdom Viridiplantae; phylum Streptophyta; class Pinopsida; order Pinales; family Pinaceae; genus Picea; species Picea sitchensis. Next base: position 135,391 of record SNQJ01S0003695.1, on the reverse strand, counting down.
TATAAAGGTATCTAAAGTCTAGTTAACACTAGTCTAACTAGAAGAAGACTCATATTTTAACTCAACTCAGATTTAGTAAGGCATCAATCATTAAATGGGAACATGGTGAATAAAGTGACAACTAGGAGTGATTTAAGGAGAGATTTTAGGAAGGGTAAGGGAAATTGACTTTTAATTAAAATATAATATGTAATTATTTGTGCAACTTGGGGAGAGGGTGACAAGTGTAAGGGGGAAATAATTCTAATTTATTTAATTAAAAAGAAAATTAATTATGCAAGTGGGGATATGTCATTAAGGAAACTCCTATAAAGCAAATGGTCTAGAGGGAAAGGGGATCACACGGGTTATCGGTAAAGTTATGCTGCTGAATTATTTTTGACTAGTTTTACTTGTGAAGAGTTGGGATACCCAGCTTGAGAGAGAGTGGTGGCTCTACCTTGCGAGGCAAACTTGGAGCTAGAGGATTTCTGGTTTTGTGTGAATGGCCCCTTTGCGATTCAGGGGGATAAGGGAGAAGAAGAGTACCCCTAGCGTTGGTTGGGAGGTACTAGTGAAGTCTCTGTGATTAGCAAGCGAGAGGAAGGAAGGAACGCCATTTGTCGAGGAGCATCTTCGATTCTTTGTCTTCGACTACATTATTTTACTTGAGAATTGTAATTGTATTAAGATTTTATTTTGTAAAAGCTCTTAAACTTTCGCTGAATCTACATTGAAATTTTAAGGTCAATTTATAAGTTCCCTGAAAGATTGGTGAAATCTAAAATGATTTATTGTTGCTAATAGATGTATAGATATATAGATCGATTCAAATGTTATTGGGTTGCTGCCATAGTTATGCATATCATAAATTTCAGTTAAATTATTTTTATTGGTCAATGGAATCCCTGTATCGTATATTGAACGAGTTAGAATATCTAAGGGGTGCGGAAGTTCACACACTACTACATATGACCAAATTTGCCATGGTTTTTCGTTGCTATTGCCACACATATCCGTCACACTTTCCACGAAAGCAAAGATTATTTTTCATGGAACTTTTTTCGTCGCTATATCCACGAATCAGGTGTTCGTGGAAACAATGACGACATAAGGCCACCACTTGTCACCATCCTCACCTTGAACAACGTGGAAATAGTGATGAAACATCGTCGCAATAGGGACGAAAAACCATGCCAAAGTAAAAAAACTCACCATTGACCAACAACTTACGACGCAGATGCCATATGTGCAACGAAAAAGCATGGAAAGTTGCAATGAACTTTCGTCGCTATTGCCATGAAAATCCTTTGTAGAGTAAAATATCACCAATAGTTTACAACACAGATGCCATATGTGCGACGAAAAAGCGTGGAACATTGCAATGAATTTCGTCGCTATTGCCACGCAAATCCTTGGTAGAGTAAAAACTCATTTTTGTATTGCGACGAACTTTCGGCGTTATTGCCACGAAAATTCTTGGTAGAGTAAAAATGTTTGTGACGAAATTTCGTCGCTATTGCCACGCCTCTTGTAGGTTTAAAAAAAATAAATCTACATGAGAATCTACATGAATAGTTGGAAATAGTTGTAGAGAAGCAAATTTGTATAGTTGATAAACTAGTCCCTTACACTACTAGACTCGAGAGATAGCTATTGGCTAACCATTGTAGATACCCTATGATATATTTGTATAAACCTCACCTACTTGATAATGATGATTCTTGGAAAATTTTCCAGGATGATAGGGACATTTGTTGCTTTTTGCTTATTGAGAGCAAGTTGATACTCTATTGTCATTCTCATAGACAAAAAATAGTTTCCCAAGGGCTTACAACCTTTGGATAATTCCTTTTCCCTAAGTGATGTTGGGAGTAAGAACACATCCTCTCAAGAGGCTTCAAAGAGAAAGGTATCATACACTATCCTTATGAATATTGGTGCAGATTATGACCCTAAAACTTTGCCTATAAGCGCTAATTGTTTCAAGTTAGAAAAGAAAAATAATATTACTTTATTCCTTGAATTCATGGATGACTTTGTTTATTCATATGATGACTTTTTTGGTTTTGACCTGATAATTATCCATCATGCTATTACTATAAAATACAACACTATTCCTATTTGGAAAACACAACAACTAGTTACTCTAGCCTTTGAGGCCACTATTAGGAGGGAAGTTGACAAGATGCTCAATGCCAATATCATAACTGGTTCTATATGCAGTCCCACCATTGACATCCACAAATCCACTTGATTGAGTTGACCTTGTAGCTAGAGAGGAATATGCTTCTTCAAAAGCATAGGTAAGGGCATAAGCAATCGAGGTGGTTTAATCCATTGACTCAAATGCAATTAACTCGGTAAATACAACACCATTAGCAAGAGAGGATACATAGGTAGTTGAGGCATAGGCTTCTTCTTCGATAGAAGAGAAAAATAAAAGGAAAAATTAAGCAATAGGAAAAGTAAACCAAAATCAACAAAGGTGGAAGTAGAAGAAGGAGAGATAATTATTGACTTCTGTGTCAAGTACTCTGAGTGGGTTTCTAACTTGGTCCTAATTCACAAAATGAATGGGTACATTTGAATATGTGTAGACTTTCGTACCCTTAACAAGGAAAGAGTGAAGGATAACCTTATCCTCCCCAACATGGAACTAATCCTGAAACACGTTATAGGATCCCAAATGATGTCTTTGCTTGATGGATTCTTAGGCTGTGATCAAATTCACCTCAAGTGAGAAGATCATTATAAAACCACCTTCACTACTCAGTGGGGCACCTTCACTTTTGAATGCATGACCTTTGTCTTAATCAATAAAGGTACCACTTTTTAGAGAGATAAACACATAACATTCGATGACTTAATTGGTATGATTATTTAGGTTTACCTCGATGACCATACTATTCATTCCAAGCTATCAGGAGATACTTTTAATCACTCGAGACAAGTATTTCCATGTTGAAAAAAGTACGACATGTCCTTGAATCTAGCTAAGTCTATATTTGGTGTCTCATGGGGGAAATTACTTGGCCATATTTTTAAAGATTTTAGCATTAGTATTGACCTAGAAAGGGTTTGTGTGATTCAAAACCTTCCTCCACCTGCCACAAAGAAGGACATGCAGTCTTTTATGGGAAAAACCAATTTTGTTAGAAGGTTTATACATGAGTTTTCCAGGATGGTCAAGCCTATTCATAATATGCATAAAAATCAACATGAATTTTCTTGGTCTCAGGGCACTGAGAGAGGTTTGGTGGATATCAAAAAGGCCATTTTTGCACCTATGATTGCTCAAATTGATTTTCTAAAAGATTTTTTCATATATAATACTATAGAGAAAGCTATCTTAGCTATCCTGTTACAAAAGGATGACTTGGGTTCAAAACAATCAATTGATTTCATGATCTTAAGCCTTTCTAACGTTGAGTTGAAGTATACCTTGATTGAAAATAATTCTTTCTCTTTGGTCAAGGTTGCTGAAAAAATTCGCCACTTCATTCTTGGAAAACATACCAAGGTAAAGGTTCCTCTACCTACCATTAAATTTCTATTGTCCCAAACTTTCCTTTTAGGAAAGCTTGCTTATTAGTTAACTAAGATACAAGAGCATGATTTTGAGATATTTACTTCTCACACTATTAAAGGGTGATATTTATCTCTCCACCTGGCTTAGCATGGCGATCCTAATGAAGATTCCAATAGTGATGATGACTCTTTATCTTCTTGATTTGTTGTTGATTGTGAGAATGTATATGTCACTAATCATCCTTAGTATCACGATATTGTTTGTTACTTACATAATGAACACTGCCTTCCCAACATTGAAATTCACAAAAGGAGATTGAGATTAAAATCCTCAAATTATGTCATATTGCGTATTTTACTGTTCCGTAGGTTTATAGATGACGTACTTTTGTATTGTGTAGACAAATAGATCTCTTAAAGCATGTTGATAGTTCTTCACTATATGGTTGCTCAACCCTTTCACATCGGTGGCCATTTTGTTTCCAAGGAGACTGCAAACAAAATCATCCAGATTGGTCAATAGTGGCCCTCTCTTTTCAAATATTGTTACTAGTTCATGAAATCTTGCAAGATATGCTAGAATATGATGGGAAGAGAGTAACTTTCTGCCATGCCCTTAAATCTTGTTCTTCTTGATTTCCTTTTTCTATGGGATCTACACTTCATTGGCCCAATTAGCCCACCAACTTCTATTGGCCATGTGTTTATCCTCATAGCCACTGATTTCTTTACCAAGGGTGTGAAGTTGTTCCACTAAAAAATTATAAGGTTGAATAGGTAATTTCCTTCCTAGAAGTCAATATTTTCTCACAATTTATCCTTCCATTGGAAATTATTTATGATAATTGAATTGATTTCATTTATGGGAAGTTAACTAAGTTTTGTAGCAAGTTTGGGGTTAAGCATTGAACCTCATCCACTTATTATCCCCAAGGAAATGGCCAAGTAGAATCCATGAACAAAACATTGATTAAAATCTTAAAGAAGAATGTGGGAAAGAGAAACCCTACCAATGGAACATTCAACTCTTGTACGCTCTATAGGTTGCCTACACCACAATGAAAATTAATACTAGGGAAACTCCTTTCTAGGTGTTGTATGGTTAACAAGCTATGATGCATGTAGAACCTTAACTAGCCTCCTTTCTTCTTGCTTTTCAATTCGAAGAATTAAACTCCTCCGAACTCTCCCAAATATTCCACAACAAAGAGAACATGCCCTTACCAACATGAAACATAACAATAAACGGTGAAGAATTGATTTGATAATAAATCTAAATTTGTAGTTTTTGATGTGGGGCATAAGGCTTTACTATGGGATTTTGCTCATTCTTGTAAGGTTAAACACACAAGGTTTCAAAAAATTTGGATTGGAGCTTACATAGTTGCCTATGTCATTGGAACTAATGTGTATCTGTGTAAGGATGAACATGTTAGACTCTGTTCATTTACTACCAATGGGTCTCATTTGAAACTCTATATCGATCCAGACCTAGAGGTATTGAATCATTAAATAAAAAATAAAAATTAAAACAATAAATCACTAGTTTATGTTTTGTTTTTTTGCTTTCTTTTTGTTGCTTTAGTTTATTGTTCATTTTTGTTTTCATCTAGTCGAGTCTTCTCACTGTCCTTTGAATTCCTTGTTTCTTTATGCTTACCTTTTTCTTTTTTTAGTATATTTTATTTCTATTGATTTATGGTATTGGTTGATACTCCTGATTCTATATATTTTGACTTCATGGGAATTGATAGTCAATAGCTCTTGAATTGATTCACTTATTTGGTTTCTAATAGTGTTGGTTGGTCTTAACACTAACACTACATTATATAGAAGCCAATCTGCCTAATAATTATTTTGACATATTACACCAAAAGGGCTTTTTTTGTATGCAGAGATTGCGAAGTCAACCCTTTCATTCCCTTCACCTCTCTCATTCTCCATCCGAATGATAGTAGATTTATCACACATATGCATGGATGATCATCATTTTTCCCATGTTGTCCTACCTCGATTACATTGAAGACATGCCGTGAGTTTCTCATTTTCCCCAATTCTCTAGATATTTCAGCTGTCATTCCATCTGTTACCTAAGGCACAGTAGTCACATAAGCCAATAATACCAACTATCTAGTTCACTATCATGGGATATTGAAGACAAATAGTCGATTTCAGTATGGAGGATGTGTCTAAGTTGGCTATTATTGGGTACTATTTGTATGGAAACATCATTGCAGACATTGTATATTTTATTTGAGAGTACACTCACCTATTCCCATGTAGCATCTTTGAGATGAAAAGAGTGAGAGGAGAACATTGGGAGATGAATATAGAATTGAAGCATGACACCTGATCTACCAAGAAGTGACTATATAGGATGCATTCACATTATAAGGAATATGCTAAACAAGAGATATGTGATATGCTAAGTATTGGTTAGATGTTTTCAGTGGAACAATAATATTCGATTAGTCTAATAGTCATCTAGGGTTCTGAAAAAGGTGGAATAAATTTTTCTGTGGAATTTTTTAGATTGAGTCAGGCCTACATACATGATCCCTTTCATACACGTTTTAGTCAAGAGATTACCAAGAAAGTGGCAAGGAATGAACCTTACACCATCATAGTAGGATTATTTGGCTATCATAAAATCTGAATCATCAAGGAGGATAAGATGAACACCATTTTTTCTATGGAATGGTGATTGTATGCATTGAATCTCAAGCCCTTTGGCCCAAGTAATGCACCAATTATTTTCTCTAGAATCATGTTTATTATGTTCAATGAGTATATCCATAATTTCCTTGAGCTATATTTTCAATTATTGGCAATGTATATCTTGCTAAAGTGTAACATGGCTAAACTAATGTTGGTGATGGAAAGATGTTGATTGATCTAGTTGTACCTAAATATTAAGAATGTCATTTTCTACACCCCATTCAACATCCTCTTGGATCATATTATCTACAAGGAAGGATGTTTAGTCAAACTAATGAAAATCATAGTAATTTTAGAATATGTATGCACT
>SNQJ01S0003695.1:117072-128803 GCA_010110895.2 Picea sitchensis | reverse complement strand
AACTATCTAGTTCACTATCATGGGATATTGAAGACAAATAGTCGATTTCAGTATGGAGGATGTGTCTAAGTTGGCTATTATTGGGTACTATTTGTATGAAAACATCATTGCAAACATTGTATATTTTATTTGAGAGTACACTCACCTATTCCCATGTAGCATCTTTGAGATGAAAAGAGTGAGAGGAGAACATTGGGAGATGAATACAAAATTGAATCATGACACCTGATCTACCAAGAAGTGACTATATAGGATGCATTCACATTATAAGGAATATGCTAAACAAGAGATATGTGATATGCTAACTATTGGTTAGATGTTTTCAGTGGAAAAATAATATTCGATTAGTTTAATAGTCATCTAGGGTTTTGAAAAAGGTGGAATAAATTTTTCTGTGGAATTTTTTAGATTGAGTTAGGCCTACATACATGATCCATTTCATACACATTTTAGTCAAGATATTACCAAGAAAGTGGCAAGGAATGAACCTTACACCGTCATAGTAGGATTATTTGTCTATCATAAAATCTGAATCATCAAGGAGGATAAGATGAACACCATTTTTTTCTATGGAATGGTGATTGTATGCATTGAATCTCATGCCCTTTGGCCCAAGTAATGCACCAATTATTTTCTCTAAAATCATGTTTATTATGTTCAATGAGTATATCCATAATTTCCTTGAGCTATATTTTCAATTATTGGCAATGTATATCTTGCTAAAGCGTCACATGGCTAAACTAATGTTGGTGATGGAAAGACGTTGATTGATCTAGTTGTACCTAAATATTAAGAATGTCATTTTCTACACCCCATTCAACATCCTCTTGGATCATATTATCTACAAGGAAGGATGTTTAGTCAAACTAATGAAAATCATAGTAATTTTAGAATATGTATGCACTAGAGAATGTCCCTGTGTTATGGTCAGGCAGAGTATTACCATATATTTATCATGGGGCATGCTCAACTAAAAATGTAGATATGAAAATGTGTCCCATTTGTATGGATTGTAGAATGTGAAAAGGGTTTTTCCAAGTTAAAACAATGGATGGTTATGGCTCCAATTCTTGTTTTTCCTAATTGGTCAAACATTTTCCATGTCCATGTGGATTCCACTACCATTGCATTGGGAACAAATTGGCATAGCTAGGGGAACACATGTTACACCACCCAAGGCAATTTTCTAGAAAAAAATTGTAATTACACAACCATGAAATGCAAAGGCCTGGTGATGGCGTATATGCTACAAAATTTCAAGTATTATCTTTTGGAACAATCCTTCAAGTTGTTCATTGATAATTTAGTGGTCAAGTATTTGGTTAACAACACAATGTTGGAAGGTTAATTATATCGATGTTTGCTACTATTTTAGGAGTTTGATTTTGAAGTGGTGGTTAAACTAGGTAAATAAAATGTGGGACCTAATCACCTCTCGAAAATCCACAATTGGAACAATGTTGGGATAGCTCATAAAGTGTTGAATGTAGAAATCTTTTGCATGGAAGTAGTTCTTGAATTCTTCACTAATATTTCCAACTTCAAATATAAATCTACATGCACTAGAAGAATATGGTGATAGTAAAGATTGATAGTTCATAATTAAGGACACAAATTATTAGTTAATCATATGGTACTTGCACACATTAGCAGTGGATGATATTCTTGACTACTATGTGTTGGATCATGAATGATAGGTGGTGCTCTAGAATCCCATGATGGACATAGAAACATACATTATAGTGAGAAGACACAACTATCACAAAATACATTACAATGAGACATGTTGGATGCAAGTATCATTCAATTAGGATATAATGCACTCTCCACTCCATTATTCATATTATTATCTTCATTCACTCCTATCAGTACATATTCTCCCTTTCTCTTCTCTCATTTGTTTACTTAGGGTTCATATGTGTGTGTGTGTGTGTGTGGTTAATATTTTGCACTAAAAATCTGTTATAGTTGTATTGGTCAATGTAAGATTACAAAAAAATGGTTTTTCCCACAATCTATGATTCATACTTTGTTAAAAAAATTGATGCTTGTCTACCAAAAATGCAATTCTATCCTTTCATGAGGATTGTGAACTTTTACTAGTATAAAGCCCCTACTTTAAAAAACACGTCAAAACCCTTACCTTATCATTATCCTTTCTTTAGATCCATTAGCCCATACAACTTGATAAGATTTTTCCATGAGATGCATTTCCATAACCAAGACCTGCATGAATCATAAAAGATAAATTATTTATATGAGTAAATAATATATAAGCAAATAAACATGCATTTAGTTATGTAAAATACTCTAGAAAAAACTTAAGTGGTCGCATACCTTAATGAGCTTCTCTTTGTTTCGAGAATAGGTTACTCTCTATTGAACATGACCAACCATGTGAAGGTGGAATCTCATATGGCCTCTCCCCTCCCCCACATCGCTCTCAATTCCCCATACCTAACAAATGATTTTGTTTATATAGAAAACATATAGACATTCATGCATAACTAGGATAGTCATCAAAACATATGAACATATAAACATTGAAGCATAATGTTGTAATTCATATAAACAATGTTTCATACTAGAAACATCGATAAACATCCAAATACAAGTCATGAATTTATACATCTAATTTTTCTTTGATTTATGTTTTTTTACATTCATAAAATTGACAAGTGGGGTATCATAATCATCCAAGGACATTGTACTTCTTGCGCCCTGTCCTTCTATTGTTTGTGTTTCCATGCGCTCATGTACCATACTTCTGGTACGTCATTGAGAAGGGCGTTGAGGCATCTGTGCAGGGTCGTGAACTGCAACAACGAAAATTATCATATCGATATGTTGAAATATAATTGAAATAACTAATTCATTATTTTGATTAACATTACACTATTTCTCTTTACTTTTTTGTGTAGCTGTGATAGTTGGTGCATTAATTTCTTGTCCACTTGGTTCCTCGCATAGTTCACCCTCCTGAGCTACATGCTCTTCAATTTTGAGAAGATAATATATAAGTATAAGTTAGGAAATAAATATCTACAATCACAGTAAATATTTCTAATTCTGAAGCATACATACCGGAATGGGTACTCTGCTCCCCACTATCATTGGACATGTGTACCCTTATATGACGTGGTGTCTGTTGAATACCGCTAGATTCACTATTGCGGTAACACTGTTTCTTGAAAACAAACATAAATACTTAGTTAAGGGTGATATAATAAAATATGAATAGACTTTACAAGCATGCTACTGCAGTGTCCTTATTCATTTTATTTACCTGCGTGGCTAGAAAGATTGGAGTCTGGTCCAAGATTTTCCTATATTCAATCACACTTTTAAAACCGTGCTTGTAACCAAGATTTAGGTCCTCCTCGGTGGCAGCATTGTCGAACATATTTAACTGCAATGCATAACACCATTAAAAATACCAATAACAAAAACATATATTTGTCTGCTACTGTTAAATAAATATAAACCACAATTAATCATTTAAATCTTACGATTCGGGCTTTCAGTTTTCCATAGCCACCCTGGCCTACTTTATGCTGCCCATGATTTTTCACTCTAGCCTTGGTTGTTTTGGAGGTGTCTGGTAGTCTACATATGGATTTTTTGAAAAAAATTAGATATCGGAATTGTTACTTAAAACAAGAAAGAAAAACACAAATGAGCATATTTCACTAATAATATGACATGTGTTGCACCTTGCTTGACCAACTCGTGGATGTCTTCCTTGTTTTTTAAACAAGTTCTCCTTTGCATCCTATATCAGGGCCTTCCACTCTTTCTCCGGAACCATGGGAGGGCGCTCATGCTTGAGGTCTAATTGCAATTTCTTCCTATATTGGGCCTTGGTATATTTTAAATTCTCGCCGGCTAACTTTGTAACCACTTTCTTGTTGAAAGTGTTGTCGAACAAGTTTACCATGTGGTCTATTAAATCATCTTTCTTTTTTCTATCTTGGCCATTCCACCGTGTGCGAATGGTGGAGCCAAACAGATCCAATGCTTTGTCATTTAAGTTTCTATAGAAAACATTGTTTCCTGCAGAAACATGTTATCCATTAATTTATAATAATCTCAACAAATGTCCATTTCAATTTCATGATAAAAATGAATCAATTAATTAACAATTACCTGCAATCTTCTGAATTTTGATCGGAACACATGCGTCATCCACCAGAAAGGTGACATCTAGTGATCTGGTACGTTTAATTCGTTCTTCTCCATGAATAATAGTTTCCTCTCCATCTAATATACGTTCCTCTCCGGAGTCATGTGGAGTCCCAGGCTCCGACTCATCATGCTCTGGAGTTTCATGCCAGTCAAAATCATTGCGCTCATCAATGGATTCGAGGGGAACCTCGGGAGGTTAAAAAATCCTCACTTGTACTTTCTCTTTGTGCCTAAATTATTTGGAGTGTTATCAAACCCAAGACAAAATTCAAGGCATTTTTGAAACTGTTGCGCCTTCACACTACTGAAGTATAGTCGTAAGTGCGAGGAAACGTTCAACCATCTCTTCCTTGAATCGACCACACCCTGAAACAACAATTCTACATCTTCTTATCATACCAACTATCACAACCCCAAGGCTCTACCTCTTTCTGAATTGTTCTGTCTTGACACCTTAGCGATCCTCCGACACTACCTTGTTGGTTGGGGGTTATGCCAAAGAGTTTTTCTTATGCTCAACAAATAATTTAACTAGTGGATATCACAAATAGGAAACACACAACAACACAAGTAAGCATGCACCCAATTTAGGTGCCTTAGGTTTTATTAAAGAACAATGTCATCAGAGTACAATGAGTGGAGCTTAAAAACCGATGCAACTCTTTTACAGTAACAATAATCAACTAATGCACAACAACCCTATTGCTCCCTTGCTGCATATAAACCCCTAAAGCACCCTACAAGCCTACCTCCTGTAGGTCTCGGTCTTCAACCCAACAACTTTTGCAATAGCTCTTCAACTGCAAATCCTTTTCCCTTGTACTTAATTATCCACTTGGATGGTTTGCATGTTGCCTTGTGCCCTTATTTTATACTTGTCGAAGCCATTAACTGACTGCATAATTCAAGATCATTCACACACCCTCCAATGTCTACGTGGACCCAAACCAAAAACCTAGTCTTGTCTATTGCAACTGTTCCACGAAGAAGGAGAAACTTGAATGTGCACCCCTTAACTTGAGCAAATGACAAATTACCCAACTTCCTTGGTCTTAACTCTTTTTGGAATTCTTCATTTAACTCAGGCTTGGTTGCCACCTCCATCTGTTGCATGCACACTTGGTCGCCACCACTGCCTATCACTCACACACTCCCAGAGTTGGTTGATCATGCATTCAAATGCATCACAATGTGAGGACGTTACAAATTGTCTATTGATTAAATTTCTCCCTCAATTTTCACTCTTAATAACCGACACATATTAAATCTACCCATCAACATGTGTTCAACATATTCAAGAGGACAATGAAAAATACACTATAAACCATTACATAAACCAATGATGGAGTGGAATTATGATGATCACCAACATTTTTATCTAAAATTTTCCAAAACGATTGTCCTAAGATGATGTTCTCTTTTGAATACAATTCATCTTATATCAATCATGATGCCCTATTGAATGATCTTTCAAAGTGTTTTGTTGAGAAATTATCTTATAATATTGAGAGAATTTAGAATAATATTTATAAAAGAGTGCAATCACTATTACATTATAAACTCTTAATAACCTCTTATAAAATAAAATCAACTTCACTTTAACTCCTAAATTCTCAATATTTTTTACCCTAACTTTACTAATTCAAAACAAAATGAACTCTTAATAACCTCTTATAAAATAAAATCAACTTCACTTTAACTCCTAAATTCTCAATAATTTTTACCCTAACTTTACTAATTCAAAACAAAATGAAGTTTACTGCATTATTTTCAATTATTTAATTATTAAGATATTTTTCTTGGTCATTGTACCCATTATTAAGGGGTAGCTCAGGGATCATTGCTCTCTCGACCGACCTCTAAATTTAAACTTGTATTTCCTCTAGACCAGGACTCATTTTGTTCTCAGTGACATAGCCCTCGAGGTTTGCAGTTGTCTCGTTCCTTAAGACTCTAAGTTCCACCTTCCATTTGGTCCTCTCGACTATACTTTTGCAATGGCTAGTAGTCAAAATAGTTGGAGCCTTTGTCTATACCAAATGGAGAAGGATATCAAAGACCTTCAGAATTTTGTCTAGGTAATCCAAGAAAGATTTTTCAGTCTCTCTTCCCAATTCTTCATTGTTTTGAGCCATTTTTGAATCAAAGGCCTATGTCCCAAAAGTTATTGTTCCTCATGGATTGAGAATCTTATCACATTTTCCTCAAGAAAATGACACCCCTGCCATCTGTATCTTGCATCCTGAACAAATAAACAAATCCAATCCTTGGGATTTTTTCGACGGGGCATATCAAAATGAATTTCAAGCATATAGAGGGGGGGTTATTCTATTTCTCTCTGATCAACACTTCTTCAAGCTCAATATGGGATTGGGGTCGGGTACAAACAATTACACAGAACCAATGGAACTCAAACTCTTGCTTCAATTTGTTGGGGATAAAGGGATTAAATCAATACAAATTTTTTGGGATTCTATGAACGTGATCAATTGGTCTCGGAAATCTCAAAAATGCCATAATATTATTCTATTACCACTACTTGAAGAAATCTTCAGATTTTTGGATGTTTTTGACTCAGTTTATTTCAAACATGTCTATAGAGAAAAGAATGTTGTTGCAGATTCTCTTTCAAAAGTGGGTATTCTCATTCCCTTTGGTCATATGATGATTTCATAATTGCAGGGTCAAGAGTCCTATGAGTTCATTCTTCAGTCTTTCCTAGATGGTCTGCCTCTCTAAGGCAATTAGCTCAGGTCTTCTAGCAATCGTTTGCAAGGCTTCTTCATGTTTCATCTCAATAGTTTTGATGTGACCCACTTATTTTACTTATGATGATGTTGTTTGAGTTCTTATGCTCACACCGGTATGGTTTTTTTATTCAGATATTTGATGCTTTGAACTCTATGAGCCATGTGGCTTAGTCGAGACATATGTTTTTTGGTTTATGTTGAGCTATATATTGTTAGCAATTATATGATTTGTCATTTACCAATGTATAGATGCCCTGAAGGGTTGTTCTGATCTGATCATCCTCTTTTTTGGATGCAATGTGCTGAGGCACGTACATAATGTAATTTTTTCTCCACAAATGAACAAATTTACACTTTTTATGCTTTTTTTATGAGGAAAAAAATGTGTAATTTTTTCAAGAACATGTATTTAATTTATGTTAATATGGTTGCTTAGAAGATGTTTCAACATAGGACTAAATGTCCAAGGCATGATGAACATTAATTAATACCTGGGTCAACATTTCATTTTATCTTAAGTTTTGACTTAGAAAAAACATAAAATCAATCCTCTTCCCAAGTCTTAACTGTTCGGGTGCATTGATTGTATTAATGTATAATGTTTTCAAGAGCATGCATTTAATTTATATTTCAAGAGCATGTATTTAATTTATATTATGTTTGTATAAGTATATAATGTTTTCAAGAGCATGTATTTGTATATATGTATAATGTTTTCAAGAGCATGTATTTGTATATATGTATAATGTTTTGAAGAGCATGTATTTAATTTATATTATGTTTGTAGAAGTATATAATGTTTTCAAGAGCATGTATTTAATTTCTGTTAATTTTGTAGCTAGGAAGGTGTCTCAACATAAACCTAAATGTCCAAGGCATGATGGACATTAATTAATACCTATGTTGCATTGGTTTTCAGGATGGTGAACGACGAGAACGGGGGGACGTGTCCCCGAGACTACTAGAGCACACCTCCAATTTTTTCAAGGAACGACAGGTTCTGGACGACAATAATATATATTAAAAAACATTAAAATTCACCATAAACATTTGTAGTTGTTTCAAGATTGTAAGCATAACAAGCTATACTATACAGTATTATGCAAAACCCTTACACTTGTCAATTCTGAATAAGCTCGAGCAATTTAAAAAAGCGCTAAGTGACATTTCATTATTGGTTGCTAGACAAGAGCAATATGCAGTTTAGATTTAGGAAACTTAAGTGAGAAATGTCTCTATAACAATTAATCTTACTCATATTTCTTGTTAATAAAGATTATGTTAAAACATAAACGACACTCCCTTCTCAATAAGTTTTGCATATTTTATGGTTGTGTTGCATATTTTTATGGTTTTGTTGAAAACCACTAAAAACTTGAGTGAGAAATGTCTCTATAACAATTTTTCTTACTCATATTTCTTGTTAATAACGATTATGTTAAAACATAAAAGGCATTCCCTTCTCAATAAGTTTTGCATATTTGTATGGTTGTGTTGAAAACCACTATAAAACACTTTGGTTTTGTAAAGAGATTAGATTCATATTTCAGATTAAGAAGGTGATTGAATAGGAATTTATTCAAACATTTAGTACCCAATTGAAGTCACTACTATCTTATTGTTTTCACATTGCTTGAGGTTGGGATGGTGGAAGCACTATAATTGAATGACTCCTGGAAACCCATGTACAATATGTAAAAGCTAAAATGACTAGAAAAAAATGAGAAGAACAAGAGCAGTAACCAAAATGAGAAGAACAAGAGCAGTAACCATAAGGATTGGCCCTTTGAAATGTTGCATTTCTTATTTTTTTGACATGGAAACTTTGCTTGTTGTAACCTCGTTGCTGAAAATACAATATTTAAATCACCAAAAACCCAAATCAAAACCCATCATACAAAACTCACGTTTTGAGCTACAACTTTTACTACCGATTTAGATTCAATGCAATACAAAAATAATGGATGGGAAAAATGATCTTATTGTCCAATCATCAATTTCCATGATTGTTAAGATTGGATATATATGCCTGAAATATCCCCAAAATCTGCTCAAAAAAATCCTTGAAATCTACCTAAAACATCCTCGAAATCTGTCTAGAATGTCCCTAAAATTTGTCCAAAACGTCTTGGGGACGACCAACAAGTCTGAGAGTCCCCAATGGAGCCCCCAATGATTTGGGTAAGTTTCCTAAGGGTCCTCAAGTCCACAAAATGCGGGAATGACATGTACACATGTTTTTTTAAGGGATGGGTCCTCGTGCAACATATATTAATACCAAAGTCAATATTTTATTTTATCTTAAGTAACATAGATTAATACCCAAGTCAATATTTTTTTTATCTTACGTTTTGACTTAATAAAATTAATAAAATAATTTTATTGGCTTGCTTGTATTTCCTAAGTATGCCTAAATGTCATTAATTAATTATTCTATCTTAAGTTTTGACTTAGGAAAAACATAAAATTAATAAAACAGGTCAATATTTTATTTTATCTTAAGTTTTGACTTAGGAAAAACATAAAATGAATAAAATAATTTTATTGGCTTGCTCGAATTTCCTAAGCATGCCTAAATGTTATTAATTAATTATTTTATCTTAAGTTTTGACTTAGGAAAAACATAAAATTAATAAAATAACTTTACTGGCTTGCTCGGATTTCCTAAGTATGCCTAAATGTCATTAACTAATACCAAGGGTAAGATTTTATTTTATCTTGTGTTTTGACTTACATAAAATTATTCATACAATTTTATTGGCTTTATTTGCTCAAATTTCTTAAGTTTCATAAGTATGCCTAAATGTCAAAGGCATGATGGACATTAATTAATACCTAGGTCAACATTTTATTTTATCTTGAGTTTTGACTTACATAAAATTGTATCATGATTTCTTAAGTTTAGTAAGTATGCATAAATGTCAAAGGCATGATGGACATTAATTAATACCCAAGTCAACATTTTATGTTGAAGGCATGATGGACATTAATTAATACCTAGGTCAACATTTATTTTATCTTCAGTTTTGACTTGCATAAAATTAATCTTACAATTTTATTTGTTTTATTTGCTCAAATTTCCTAAGTTTCTGACCTTAGGAAAATTAAATTTCACTTAAAGTGAACTTTCTAATTTCTTTTAGAAAGTTCATGGAGGGGAAGAGGGGAAAGAGAGTAAAGTAATAAGATAAAAAAGAGGCTAGGCAAAGGTGAGGACACACTCATTTGAGTAAAAAAAATTGGGGCGCTTGGGTGAGAAAAGAAAGAGGGTGAGTAGCATGCAGAGTGTCGGGAAAGGCTGGGAAGCAAGTGCAGGTCGTACAAAACAACAACAAGAGGCCGTACTCTGGGCTATACACAACAACAATAAAGAGGTCAATTTCTTGGCATCTTCAACAAATAAAGAGAGGCCGAGCTAAGGCCGAATTGGGCAGAAAGAAGTCCGTACAAGGCATAGATGTACAGTTGAGAGAAGAGGCCATACAAGGTCGTACGATTCAGCTAGAGAAGGGACCGTACAGGATGATATTTACAACACTTAGTTTGCTAGGCCATTCTGAGAAAAAGCGTGTTCATAACTGTAAGAAATTCTCTTGAAATTTGTTGCTATAATTATTTTCTCAAAAGCCCAATAAAACCCACTCTTAGCTAGTTTTCCCACAATGGGATGTCCAAGGGAACTTTATGGTGTTTATAAGTTATGTGTTTGGTTTCATGTTACTTCTGCTGTACAAATATTAGTTAAAAACTCAACTGTAATTTCCTACATAGTTTACAGAGTTTTTAATTAACTAAAAACTCAGTTGTAGTTTACATAATTTTTAATTAACTAAAAACTCAGTTGTAGTTTACATAATTTTTAATCAACTAAAAACTCAGTTGTAGTTTACTGCATAGTTTACATAATTTTTAATTAATTAAAAACTTAACTGTAATTTTCTGCATAGTTTACAAAAAAAATTATTAGTTAAAAACTCAACTTTAATTTTTTGCATAGTTTATGCAATTTTTAATTAATTAGTGTAGATTTAAATTTCTGGGTAGTTAAATTATTGACAAGAAATATTCTGCATGTTGGGTTTAAAAATTAACAATTTATATGGAAAGGAGATCTTCAATCCACTCTAAAGTCTAATGTTTTAGATGCAATCTGGGTACATGGCATACAAGATGGATCCATATATTATTTTAAATACAAATGGAAATGAAAATGCCTTTTCATCTTGGAATCAAATAATTTGTTTTAGCTAGCCCTACCACGGACCTTGACTCTTAATGATTGGTTGGGAATTATGAAATGAATTTTATTGGCTCAACCAAAATCCAACAAGGGAGATTGCATGATAGGGAAAAGCTTTCATGAATTTCAAAAGTCCGAATGTTCTCTTTTAAGTTGCCTCGGTAGGACAGACATCTTAATTTCATAATGTAGTTTTAGACTTTTACTAATGCAGGGACTTGAAACACAAACTTGTTGGCAAATGTTTACCAAGTAGCGTATGCTTGTCATTGATGGCAAGCTCAGGAGGAACAACGTTGAAGAAAACGCGTGCAGCAAAGGCAAAGCTCAAGATACAGGAATTTGCAGAAGAGAAGGAAGACAAAGATCCACAACCACAGGATCTCATTCAAATTTCTCGAAAGAACAAGGGTCGTCAGATCAGACAGAAGTTGCGAGGGAGATAAGCCATCGGAGATTTGGGGATCGGGATTTCTATATGCAAAGTTCACTCGACAACGAAAACCCCAAAATTGCGATATGTGATTTCGCGATTTGATCGCAACCGTTAAAAGCA
>SNQJ01S0003695.1:65115-117062 GCA_010110895.2 Picea sitchensis | reverse complement strand
AAATCAATAATTATCTATCCTTCTTCTACTTCCACCTTTGTTGATTTTGGTTTACTTTTCCTATTGCTTAATTTTCTCTTTTCTTTTTCTCTTCTACCGAAGAAGAAGCCTATGCCTCAACTACCTATGTATCCTCTCTTTCTAATGGTGTTGTATTTACCCAGTTAACTGCATTTGAGTCAATGGATTAAACCACCTCTATTGCTTATGCCCTTACCTATGCTTTTGAAGAAGCATATTCCTCTCTAGATACAAGGTCAACTCAATCAAATGGATATGTGGATGTCAGTGGTGGGACTGCATATAGAACCAGTTATGATATTGGCATTGAGCATATTTTCAACGCCCCTCCTAATAGTGGCCTCAAAGGCTAGAGTAACTATTTGTTGTGTTTTCCAAATAGGAATAGTGTTGTATTTTATAGTAATAGCATTATGGATAATTATCAGGTCAAAACCACAAAAGTCATCATATGAATAAACAAAGACATCCCTGAATTCAAGGAATAAAGTAATATTATTTTTCTTTTCTAACTCAAAACAATTAGCGCTTATAGACAAAGTTTTAGGGTCATAATCTACACCAATATTCATAAGGATAGTGTATGATACCTTTCTCTTTGAAGCATCTTGAGAGGATGTGTTCTTACTCCCAACATCACTTAGGGAAAAGGAATCATCCAAAGGTAGTAAGCCCTTGGGAAACTATTTTTTGTCTATGAGAATGACATTAGAGTATCAACTTGCTCTCAATAAGCAAAAAGCAACAAATGTCCCTATCATCCTGGTTAGCCAATAGTTATCTCTCGAGTCTAGTAGTGTAAGGGACTAGCTTATCAACTATACAAATTTGCTTCTCTACAAGTATTTCCAACTATTCATGTAGATTCTCATGTAGATTTTTTTTTTAAAACCTACAAGAGGCGTGGAAATAGCGATAAAATTTCATCGCAAACGTTTTTACTCTACCAAGAATTTTCGTGGCAATAACAACGAAAGTTCGCCGCAATACAAAAATGAGTTTTTACTCTACCAAGGATTTTTGTGGCAATAGCGACGAAAGTTCGTTGCAATGTTCCACGCTTTTTCGTCGCACATATGGCATCTGCGTCGTAAACTGTCGATGATTTTTTACTCTACAAAGGATTTTCATGGCAATAGCGACGAAAGTTCGTTGCAACTTTCCACGCTTTTTCGTTGCACATATGGCATCTGCGTCGTAAGTTGTTGGTGACACGTGAGTTTTTACTTTGGCATGGTTTTTCATCCCTATTGCGACGATGTTTCGTCGCTATTGCCACACTTTTCAAGGTGAGGATGGTGACACGTGGCGGCCTTATGTCGTCATTGTTTCCACAAAAACCTGGTTCGTGGATACAGTGATGAAAAAATTTCCATGAAAAATAATCTTTTCTTTTGTGGAAAGTGTGACAGGTATTTGTGGCAATAGCAATGAAAAACCATGGCAAATTTGGTCATATGTAGTAGTGTGTGAATTTTTGCACCCCTTAGATATTCTAACTCGTTCAATATATGATACAGGGATTCCATTGACCAATAAAAATAATTTAACTGAAATTTATGATATGCATAACTATGGCAGCGACCCAATAACATTTGAATCGATCTATATATCTATACATCTATTAGCAACAATAAATCATTTTAGATTTCACCAATCTTTCAGGAAACTTATAAATTGACTTTAAAATTTCAATGTAGATTCAGCGAAAGTTTAAGAGCTTTTACAAAATAAAATCTTAATACAATTACAATTCTCAAGTAAAATAATGTAGTCGAAGACGAAGAATCGAAGATGTTCCTCAGCAAATGGCGCTCCTTCCTTCCTCCCACTTGCTAATCACAAAGACTTCACCGGTACCTCCCAACCAACGCTAGGGGTACTCGTCTTCTCCCTTAGCCCACCGAATCGCAAAGGGACCATTCACATAAAACCAGAAATCATCTAGCTCCAAGTTTGCCTCGCAAGGTAGAGCCACCACTCTCTCTCAAGCTGGGTATCCCAACTCTTCACAAGTAAAACTAGTCAAAAATAATTTGGCAGCATAACTTTACCGATAACCCGTGTGATCCCCTTTCCCTCTTGACCATTTGATTTATAGGAGTTTCCTTGATGACATATCCCCACTTGCACAATTAATTTTCTTTTTAATTAAATAAATTAGAATTATTTCCCCCTTACACTTGTCACCCTCTCCCCAAGTTGCACAAGTAATTACATATTATATTTTAATTAAAAGTCAATTTCCCTCTCCCTTCCTAAAATCTCTCCTTAAATCACTCCTAGCTGTCACTTTATTCCCCATATTCCCATTTAATGACTGACGCCTTACTAAATCTGAGTTGAGTTAAAATATGAGTCTTCTTCTAGTTAGACTAGTGTTAACTAGACTTTAGATACCTTTCTATGCGTACACATTCTTTCATGTTTATTTCTTTCTTATTTAAAAAAAAAACTTTTTATATTTTCTTGCACACATGTGTTTTATATCAAATCTTTAAATATTTTTTCACATTTTCTTAATCCTTAACTTGATTTACTCCATTTCCTTTTTATTTAATTTATAATTTAGTTTTAGTCTTCTTACCAAACTTAGACTTAGGCTTAATTTTTGAATAGGCTTAGACTTTCATTTGGGATTTGTATGTAATAAATTGCTCGTTAATTATTCATATCTGACAAGGTCCAAAGAATTTCAAGGTTTACAGTCATTCTTTCAAGGTTTTCTAGGCCACATAAATTCATTGACTCACATTTTATTTACGCGGCGTGCCCTTCAAGACGCACTTCGTGCTCCAAGGGTGTCACATGCCTTTGACTGGTTTTGGTAGTTGTCCAACCCTTGGAGTCAGCACTCCATTTGGGCGAACTTGTGATAGACTAAGGGCTTCTAAGGAATAAGGACCTCACCTTATTACGTGCCCCTTAGAATCTTCGTGAGTGATTGTCTCAGTCTTCCCTAACGACATCGTGGACCTCTCGAACTAGGTAATCGTTAACCTACAATTCGAGCCACGACAGGAGTGTTTTAGTCTGTGACAGGGACACTGCCACACCTCTCCCTCAATATCTTGTTTCTGTGCATGGCCCCTTTACTCATGTGAGTCATATTAGCAAGCATTCGTCAGCCTCCATCCATCAATGAAACATTGTCAATGATCCATATACAAAATCATACTATAATCGATCATATGTCACATATGCATAAAATAAATACTCAAACCAATACAAGCCACTCCTTAACTCAATCCAGAGTCCAAGGAGGTTCATTGATTCCATTGGCATCCACAATCTCTCAAGTGTTATGCACACTCAGGGAAAACTCATCAATAGCATATGTCAATACATATATATCAAATAACACTAAATCACAACCATCAACATCATCATGAAGATCCATAAGCAAAACAAATAACCATGTACTATAACCGGATCACTTGCACGCAAGTGTCCTCAAAGAATAAGTCGATAACATGTGCTCGCAAGAGCAGGATGTTACATACACCCCCTCTTGTTTTAAACTTTGTCCCAAAGTTGTACAGTATAAAAATGCAGTAATAAAACTATTTGACAATATCTATATGTCTAATCTATCAAATAAGTAAGGAAATTGTTGACGCATATCATATGCATCCTCCCATGTAGCCTAGTGTGGACTATAATTGTCCCACTGGAACTTGACTTGATCGACTATTTGACGTCGTAGCTGTCAAATGCGATGGTCCAAAATGTGGTTTGGCTCTGTCGTGAGAGCACCTTTGTCTGACACCTACAAAGAACTCATGTCAATCACATGTGTAGAATCACTAACATAATGTCTCAAAGCAAATACATGAAAAACATCGTGCATACGCCTCAAAGAAGCAAGCAAGGCTATTCGATAGGCCATGGGTCCCTTCTTTTCCACAACTTTGAAAGGTCCCACAAACCTAGGAGACACTTTATCACACTTTACAAACTTGATCAAACTTTTGTGTAGTTTCACCCACAAGAAAACTCGGTCGCCAACTTCATAATTGCGGTCAATGCGATGCACATCAACATAACTCTTCTACCGATCTTGAGATTCTTTAATCCTTTGTCTTATCATTTGCATTTGTTCTTCCATTTCTTGGATCACTTCTGGTCCTACCAGGATCCTATCCTCAAGTCGATACCAACTCAATGGCGTCTAACACGACGCCCTTAAAGAAACTCAAAAGGGGCCATATTAATGGTACTGTGGTAGATGTTGTTGTATGCAAACTCTACCAGTGGAAAGAATTCTTCCCAACGTTTATGTTGGTCCATTACATACATACGCAACATATCTTCCAAAATTTGGTTCATTCTTTTTGTTTTCCTGTCTGTCTCAGGGTGATATGTTGTACTAAATTTTAGTTGTGTCCCCAAGGCCTCTTGGAATTTGGTCCAAAAACGCCATGTAAACATCGATCCTCTATCGAATATGATCCTTTTTGGAACACCATGTAATCTCACAATCTTGCTGATAAAAAATCTAGCGATGTTTGGCGCCTGATACATCGTACACATAGGAATAAAATGTGCACTCTTCACCAGAGTGTCAACTACCACGAAAATCAAGTCATGTCTCCTTGTCGTTAGTGGAAATCCAACTATAAATTCCATTGAAATGACCTCCCATTTCAATTCTGGAATGACGTGTGGTTGTATTAATCTTGTCGGATGTCTATGTTCATCTATCACTTAATGAAATTCTAGACATCTCGCCACGTAACTAACTATGTATGCTTTCATTCCTTTCCAGAAGAATAAAGGCCTAAGGTTTGCCTTCATCTTCATGACTCCCAGATGAGCCATGTAAATTTCTCTATGAGCTTCACTTAAGACCAAATTTCTCAATTCGTTGTTAGGCGACACATAAATCCTGTTATTATACCTCATTGATCCATCATTGTCCAATGTATAACCTTCAAACTTTGGTACCATCATGGTGTCTTGTCTAATATTGTCCTTGACCTCTTTGTACCAGTCATCGTTGATCTGTATAGCTAGAATATTTTCTCGAAGATTCATCTCAAGAGGTATTACCGAGAATAAGTGTGGGCTCCAACTCAACGCATCAGCCACTCTCTAATAAATCTCGAAGTCGTATTCACTAAGTAGTTTTGAATAATGCCTATGCCGTGCATTCAGGTCACTCTGTGTAAATATGTGTTGCAATCCACAATGATCTGTCTTTAACTCGAATTTTAGTCCAATTAGATAGTGTCTCCATACTCTCAAGGCATATACAATTTCCCATAACTCCAAATCATGTGTTCCGTAGTTCTCCTCATGCTTTCATAATTTCCTTGAGATGTAAGTGCTCACTCGACCATATTGCATCAATACTCCGCCTAAACCTTCCTTGTATGTGTATGTGAAAACAAATATTTCCTTGTCCATGTCGAGGACTTTTAGTATCGATGTTGTCATCAACAACTCCTTGAGCCTTCGAAATCCTTCTGTGCATTTCTCGGTCCATAAAAACTTCTTGTTTTTCTTTTGAAATTACGTGATCGAATTTTCTATCTTCGAAAAAACTTCGACGAACCATCGATAATATCTTGCTAAACCCATAAATTTGCGTACTTATTGTAAGTTTGTTGGCACATGCCATTGCATAATAGCCTCTACTTTCACTGGATCCACAGCTCTACCTTCACCAGATATAACGTGCCCCAGGTAATGAATCTTTGATTGGTAAAAAGAACATTTTGATAGTTTCTCGTATAATTTGCTTTCTCGTAAACATTGTAGTACCAAGTTTAAATGTTTGTCATGTTCTTCTGTTGTACGAGAATATATCAATATGTCATCAATGAATACTTGAAAAAACTTGTCCAAGTATTTGCGGAACACCCCATTCATCAAACTCATGAATACCCCCGGGGCGTTTGTCAGTCCAAACAGTAAAACCGTAAACTCGTAGTGTTTGAACCTCATCTTGAATGCGGTCTTAAGGATATCTTCTTCTTTAATTCGTAACTGGTGATATCCTTATCTCAAATTGATCTTTGAAAACACCGTCGCGCCTTTCATTTGATTAAAAAAATCGTCCATTCTTGGCAACAGATACTGGTTCTTGATTGTCGCCTTGTTCAATTGACAGTAGTCAATAAAAAGTCTCCACAACCCATCCTTCTTTCTTATGAAAATAACAAGTGCACCCCAAGGTGACACACTTGGACGTATAAGTCCCAAGTCCAACAACTCCTTCAATTGCATTTTCAACTCATGTAGCTCAGGCGTTGACATTCGATAAGGCGTTCTTGTTATGGGTTCAGTTCCAGGTTTCAAGTCGATTGTAAACTCCAACTCTCTTTCGGGTGGAAAACCTGGTAACTCTTCTGGAAACACATCCAGAAACTCCCGTACTACCGGAAGGTTTTCTAATCCTTTCGCCTCGCCTTTTTTGTTTAGCACTAAGATTGTATATAAATTACATCTCTTGCACATGCTCTTTTGTAGCTATAAGGAAGAAATGAACCTCAAGGACACTCCTTGGTTTGTTCCTACAATCACTCTTTTATGTCCCACATCATCTATCAAACTTAACCGTTTCATCTTACAGTTGTGTGTCGCATCGTGCAATTCCAACTAGTCCATATCGATCACTATGTCATACGATCCTAAGATCGTGACATATAGGTTGGCCTTCCTTACAAAATATCCCAATTCAATGCTACAGTCTGTAACCCTTCCTCCAACCTTTTGTTTGGCACCAGAAGCCATTTCTACGTATCTAAACCCATCCTGCTCGACTGCCTTTACCTTAATTCTCTTTAGTGTTGTACTAAAGATCAATCCCTCTGTAGCACCTAGATTTATCAAAATACTAAAAAATTGTTCAGTGATTGTACCTGGCGTATCGAGCACAATGGGTTGATGCTCAGCCTGACGGTTATTCACCACTGCATGAATCTTGTGGGCCTTTCCCAAATCTCCCACTGTCGTGTGTCTTGTTGGTCCGACCGCTATGGTCTTCTCAGCCGGACAGTGTCGTTGGTAATGTGGCTCTCCACATGTCCAACACCTGGTCTTCAGTCCAGTACTCCTGGTTTCTGAAGTAGGAGTTGTTGGCCTACCAGTCTGAGATCTTGGTCTGTTCTATTGAACAGGCCTAAACTATTGTTGATGTGATGGTCCACTGTAGGGATTCCTCTGTTGAGGAGTCGGTCGTTGTGGTGTCGTGAACATGAGTCCTCTAGCCGTATCTCGATACCCTGATGTATGTCTGGTTGTTGTCTGATGATGTTGCACTCCTAATGTCATATGTCTAGTCAATCTTGCGGGAGTCTTTCCCTAACACCCACTGGTCAACTCTTCCTCAGCTATGAGGGCCTTCTGGACTGCATTGTGCAACGTCTGAGGCATTAGGATCCTCACCTTCACATGAATGTTGAATTTAAGGTCGAACACAAACTTGTTGACCTTTAGCTTCTCCGTGTTCAGATGTGGAGCATACCGAAGCAGCTCTATAAATATGGACTCATACTCTGACACCGTACGACCACCCTGTCGCAAGGCGTTGAACTCATTGAGTTGGTGCTTGATGAATTCCTTTGACAAATACCTCTCCTAGAACCTCTCCTCGAATAGTTCCCATGACATGTCTTCGATGACCATGTTTAGTTGGGGTAGGAGTGTCTTCCACCATAGAAGAGCACTCCCCTTCAGCTGAAATACCACCATGTGGACCTTCATGTTGGAGGTGTAGTCACGAAGTGAAAATCACGTCGCCATGTTCTCCAACCATGCCTCAGCGACTGAGCCATCTGTGGAACCCATGAACTCGAGAAACTTCACCTTCTCAAGTTCTTTGTGAATACCACTACCATCCAGAGTGCGATGTGAACCCTCATTGGGTATAGGCTCCCTGGCTTCATCTCTATCTAGTCGGTTAATCAAGACCTCTGACATCCTCTGAAAGGACCTCATCAAGCCAACTGTATCCCCCACAACAATTTGCTCATGCCCAATGACTTGTTCTTCTCCTTGGGCGTTAGACCCCTCTGGCATGGATGCTACTGGAGGCGTCACACCTCTTCCCCTAACACCACGTCGTCTAACTCCACGACATCCTCTAACCATGATTACCTACATGAACAAATTTCAATTTTAATTAGCGATAAGTTATTAATCAAGTGCTCAATACAGTGGAAGGCGTAATGTTCCAAGTCGTAGGGTTGAACCTGCTCGGATACCATATGTAACGAATCCTCTGTTACGACAAAGAATAGAGATGTACAATAGGTCATTTTTTTTTTTTTTTTGCGTTAGGAAATCAAATCGTCATAACATAATTAATAGCATCGCAAGCAACACATCATCATAACTAATAACGACACATAATCAATGCAATAAGATAATTGATAGCGGTACATAATCAACACATCATCATAATAACAACGACACAGATCAACACATCACGATCAACTAAAGCAAAATACTAATAAATGATCAACCATGTCACTGAATATTAAAAGACTATACTTGCCCAACCTATCATGCATGGTTAGGATCTCCAAGACACATAAGCAACGCTCAAGTCCAAGATTCATCCGATTGATTTTGACCACTTAAGGTCTCAGGACTCGCGATTGTTCTGAGGAACAAGGAGGTATCTAAATCCCATCAACCCAACATAACTGCAATCTGAACTAGATCATCAATCTCACCTAATCATCAATTATTCATGACACAATAGGATATTCTACTATACTTATCATTTTTCAAGCAACAACGAGTGTAAACAAGAAAAACAACATTTCATAAGAATAATAAATCAAGAACATAAATACAATATTAATTGCATGTAGCTTAATTATACATTTCATTTTTTATATCTTCTACGTGTATGTAAGGAAATGTTGTAATTACATATTCATTATGAGAACGCATGAAAAAAAATCCTTCTTCTTAAGCAATACATTAAATTTTAATAACAATTTTTATATTAAGTATCCATTAGATAAAACTAATAAAACCATTCCATTAGGTAAAACTAATAAAACCATTCATAATAACAATAAACTAAGCCATATATATCCAAGAGGGAGAACTTAGATAAAACAAAAATCATAATATTATAAAAAGGATTCGTCTACTTTATATATCCATTAATAAACCATTCATAATAACAATAAAGTAAGCCATCAACTGCCTTATATGTCCAAAAGGGAGAACTTAGATAAAATAAAAATCATAATATTATAATAAGGATTCGTCTACTTTATATATCCATTAATAAGCCTTATATATCCAAAAGGGAGAACTTAGATAAAATAAAAACCATAATATTATAATAAGGATTCGTCTACTTTATATATCCATTAATAAAGGTTATGAGGAAATCAATCCTAATAAGAAACAAGTAAAATTAGCGCCTCTTATAAATGTTTTAAACTATATGCAATAAAAACAAAAATCTAAAGTAATTATGAAAATCTAAAAACACAAGAGATTACTTATAGCTTAAAAAGAGAAGTAATTAATCTTAAAAAAAAATCACACTCCAATTCAATATTAATCAAACTTTTATAAATAATAAAACTTAAAAAATAATTTTTCACATTCTTTTAATCATTTTTTTATTTAAATATCCATATTATTAATTAATAAATAAATATTTTAATTATCCCTATAAAAAAAGGAAATTTAATAACTTTATTAAAAATTAACCTTCTTCCCCCGGATGGGGTGCCATGCGGAAAGGAAGGGCACGTGGAGGCGCGAAGGGAGAGGCCATTTATGGTGGCTCTCACCTCAAACCAGAGTCATTTATGAAGGCTTTCACCTCCGTCGGCCTCCGGTTATCGATGGGGCATCTCACGCGTGAGCATAGGACGGCCAGCGAGAGCATTAAGCTCTCGGCATTAATGGTGACAGCCATAGTTTATGTCATTATCCGTTTAACTAGACCTCTCAGAATGCAATTGAACCTCACCGAGCAGAGCAAGAACCGATGCACAGGAGGCATCCTGGCACTAGCCTTCACTCTCACCATGCCGCAGGCAAGGGGGAGACCCCGTAGAGGAGCTGGCTGGTACACAGTTGATTCAAGAAGAAAAAGGCACAAGCATTTCGAAAGAGCTCTGTTCCTGGCCAAAATAAAATGACGCGGTGACGCCATGGCAACAAGTTCCCCCCCCCGAACTTACATCGAAGAAGACCTGTCCATAGAGCTCCCACCGGACTTCTCTGAGAGCCGAATGTTTATCGTCCCGAATAATTGGGACCCCCCGGCGTGCTTTGGAGAAGTAGCACCACCACCCAGTTTGAAAGAGACTCTCACCCCCAGCGACGCTCCGAATGCAGAGTTCGACACTTGCCTAGTTGAGGAGGAGCTGTCGGAATGCACAGTCGACTCGCAGCCGCAGAGGAAGACACAGGGTCACCAGGAAACGAAGGCTGAAACAAAGTCACCGCCATCGCCACCATTCCTACATCCGGAGCACCTGAACCTGATCTTAGAGGTATGCAGCCTGGTGGATGATCAAATTTTTAGAGCTGTCCGCGTTAGCCAACGCTTGGACATGCTTTACGCAGCCTACTCCAGGGCCACACCTCGGCGCCAATGCCCCACCTGTGCTCAACCCTATGTCATTCCTGTCAATGGCGGCAAGGCGAAGGAAGGTTGCGAGGACTCTGGCGAATAGGTTCTATTGTTTCCTATGGTCTCCAACTCCTTTTCTTTTGCTTTTTATCAGAGCTGTAGCTCTTTAGTTACTAGCTTAGTTAGCGTTAGAACAGACTTTACTAAACTGTTGATGAAGATGGATATGCACCCTGGTTTCCTTCAAGCAGGGTGGCGAAACATGGTGTTTGATTTTGCATGATGCTGTGGACAGGCCAGCTATCCTGGTTTCCTGCATAGGCAGGACAGCTAGCACCTGTATGTCAAGTGTATTTCTTTTTCTGAAGATTTAATATAACAGGATTTGCCTTTTTTACTTAAAAAATAAAATAAAAATTAACCCTCTTTAGTAAATGAAAATAATGTTATTTTAAAATTGAAGTAAATCTAAATGTTGATTAACTATAAGAAACCAACGGTTACCTCCCTTACAAGTTAAGCACAATGACACTTGGAAATAAAATAGATAAATAAATTAATATTATAATGATCACAAAACATGTTATCACATCAATGGAACAACTTGCACCAAGAGGGTCAAAAACATTTCGATCCATGGAATGCAGGGACTCAATGAGTTTGTCTTCACACGAGGCTTCAAATGTGAACACGATGAAGAGAAAAAGAGGGAGGCCGAGGAAATACAGGCCAGATGGCAGCATGACATTACAGGTATTAATTGTCCCTGACAGCAGTCCACTTCGCTTAAATATGACTTGAATGACAGTGGCCCAACGACCCACCTGGTTTGGCCATATTAAAATATGGGTTCAATGTGTCAATTTTAAGTTTTTTTTCTTTTATTTTTGGCAAAAAAAAATTTGAAATTTCACGTATAGATATGGAAAATTAGTCATTTGGACACTTTTCACCCATCAAAAATTGAAAATAACTAATTTTAAAATTAAAAAAAATAAATATATTTTACAAAATTTTAGTTTGAAATAAAATTTCATTTCAATATTAATAATAAAAACTTTAAAAAATTTAAATATTTCATTAAAGACAAAATCTTTGACTGCAAATCGATTGTTGTATATTCATAATAAAACAAGGTTGCATGGCAGCTTATACCTGCCACTATGCAGGTATAATAAAATAAAACAATAGTTGTATTGAATCCACCGCATGTGTCGAGATGAATAACAAATTCATTTGTTGAATATGGCAGGCATGCGTCATCTCATTAAAGGACGTTGAATATCCTTCTGCAGTCGTTGAAAATCCTTACGTAGCCGCTGCAATAAGATATGCATTTGAACAACTAATCACAATTTAGAAAAATGTTCTAAAAAAATCAAAAAAATCAAATTGTAATGTTATACCTTTAAAAATGCTTAAAACTATTTTGGTCAAACCCCAACTAATAGATGATCAATAGCATATCCAATAATATATACCACCACAAGTGGTAGGTATAATAACCAATATCCCTTCACATTATTTTGAATGATCTTAAAAAAACCCAATTTCATAAAACATTTAGATTATACATTGTAAAACGCTCAAACTTATATTTAAGGTTAACACTCGAAATTTGTAATATAAAAATAAAACTTATATTTAAGTTTAACCCTTAAAAAAATTGTGAAAAAAAAAATACAAATGCCATCAACTTTGAATTGTACAAAATATTATATTATTTTATTTTAACTTTAACACTCAAATAATTGTGAAAGAAAAAGTACAATTGTCATCCATTTGAATTCTACCTACAAAATATTATTTTATTTTATTTAAATGTGCGTAGGAAAAAGGTACCCATTAAATGAGAACAACAAAAAAAAATGCATATCCATGCCAAAAAAGAAAGGGTTATTTATTTAATAAGATAGGCCCCCAACTTTTGACAATATATATATATATATAACAAGAAATATTTATTACAATTACATTGGGGGAAGTGAAGGCAGCAATAAGACTTCAAAGTTTTTGGCCAATAAAATATCACATAAATGAGATTTAAAATTTAAAATAAATAATTATTTTTTAAAACTTTGGATAAAGGGGTGTATATTTTATAGTCAACCATGAATTAATAGAAAGTCAAGCCTAACTCAAAGCTATATACCATGCCTATTGAAGGTATAATAAGGATTCAACTACTCAACCTCCTTTTAAGGACTCTAAAATGTATTAATAAACAAATCAACATTCATTGTTGCACATCCAAATTAAAGTTCTTGAGGAAGGACCCAACTTTTAAGCAAGGTAAGGGTTCAATCTACTTTTATACACTTTTTAAAGTTAACCCAACTTATTCAAAAATAAAAGAACTTATATACTAAAATATAAACTCAATATAATTCTAAAGGAAAACCAATTCTTTATTAATACAAACAAGAACTAGACTAACCTTAAAAGATTTAGCTGGGATTTTCATTTTCAATCAAGAGTTCTGAGAAGATTGAATCTTCTTTACGCCATGCATGCCAACTCAAGCTTCCATATAAAGCATAACCATTAAATTTATTTGAGGAGGTCAGCATCACATTACACAAAAGAGAGATTTACACTCACCTTTAATCCATAAGGAAAACTAAACGGTCGCATCAACATGTAATATCAATATTCAAACCTTATTTTTTAAAATCCAATCCAAGGAACCCAAGAGATCAACTCGTATTCAAAAGGTTCCACATGTTATTACATGTATTGTATATAAGGAGAGTGAGGAGATCGGTTCACTCGCCAGGGTGGAAGAATAACATGAATTATTAATTAAGATTAAAACTAGAAACTCTATACAAGATCTCAAGGTTGAAAATCAAAGTAAATTGCCAGTGTTAGTCACACAACGTAATCCGATTAACCACATCTGAGCATGTTGCAACCCGATTTAGAGAGATTAGAAGCATTCTGATACCAAACGAACCATCCAATCAATTCTATGTACATACCCCAAATGGAAACCAAACAATCGCACAGGTAGATCATTATCTCCTTTAAAGAAATTAAGAAAATGAGTCGGATGGTCGATTAAATCCGTGATCATCTCAGTCATGGAGGGGGATAAATACTTTGGTTTGACATCCAGACAATCATAAGGGTGGAACACCATCGCTAGAAATTTTTGAATACACATAAGAATGCAACCAAATTACATGCGAACTTCCGCACCGATTAGATATTCTAACTCGTTCAATATCCGATACCGAGATTCCATTGACCAATAAAAATAATTTAACTGAAATTTCTGATATGCATAACTACGGCAGCAACCCAATAACATTTGAATCGATCTATATATCTATACATCTATTAGCAACCATAAATCATTTTAGATTTCACCAATTTGTCAGGGAACTTATAAATTGACCTTAAATTTTCAATGCAGATTCAACTAAAATTTAAGAGATTTTACAAAATAAAATCTTAATACAATTACAATTCTCAAGTAAAACACTGTAGCCGAAGACGAAGAATCGAAGATGCTCCTCGGCAAATGGTGCTCCTTCCTTCCTTCCTCCTGCTTGATAATCACAGAGACTTCACCGATACCTCCCAAACAACGCTAGGGGTACTCTTCTTCCCCCTTATCCCCCGAACTGCAAAGGGGCCATGCCCACAAAAACATAAATCCTCTAGCTCCAAACTTGTCTCGCAAAGTAGAGCCACCACTCTCTCTCAAGCTAGGTATCCCAACTCTTCACAAGTAAAACCAGTAAAAAATCATTCGGCAACATAACTTTACCGATAACCCGTGTGGTCCCTTTTCCCTCTAGACCATTTGTTTTATAGGAGTTTCCTTAATGATACATCCCCACTTTCACAATTAATTTGTTTTTTTAATTAAATAAATTAGAATTATTTCCCCTTACACTTGTAACCCTCTCCCCAAGTTGCATAAGTAATTACATATTATATTTTAATTAAAAGTCAATTTCCCTCACTTTTCATAAAAGCACTCCTTAAATCACTCCTAGTTGTCTTTTTATTCCTCATATTCCCATTTAATGACAGACACCTTACTAAATCTGAGTTGAGTTAAAATAAGAGTCTTCTTCTAGTTATACTTGTGTTAACTAGACTTTAGATACCTTTCTATGCATACACATTCTTAATATTTTCTTAAATCTGAGTTGAGTTAAAATAAGAGTCTTCTTCTAGTTATACTTGTGTTAACTAGACTTTAGATACCTTTCTATGCATACACATTCTTAATATTTTCTTGCACACATGTGCCTTATATCAAATCTTTAAATATTTTTTCACTTTTTCTTAATTCTTAACTTGATTTACTTCATTCCCTTTTTATTTAATTTATAATTTAGTTTTAGTCTTCTTAACAAACTTAGACTTAGGCTTAATTTTTGAATAGGTTTAGGCTTTCATTTAGGATTTGTAAGTAATAAATTGTTCTTTAATTATTCATATCTGACAAGGTTTAAAGAATTTCAAGGTTTACAATCATTCTTTCAAGGTTTTCTACGCCACCTAGATTCATTGACTCAAGTTTTATTTACGTGACGTGCCCTTCAAAACGCACTATGTACTCCAAGGGTGTCACTTGCCTTCGATTGGTGTTGGTAATTTTCCAACCCTTGGAGTCAACACTCCATTCGGGCGACCTTGTGAGAGACTAAGGGCTTCTAAGGAATAAGGACCCCGCCTTATTGCGTGCCCCTTAGAATCTTCATGAGCGACTGTCTCAATCTGCCATCACGACATCGTGGACCTCTCGAACTAAGTAATCGTTAACCTACATTTCGAGCCACGACGAGAGTGCTAGTAGGCTGTGATAGGGACCCTGCCACACCTCTCCCTCAATATCTGGTTTCTATGCATGGCCCCTTTACTCCTTATATGAGTCAGATTCGCAAGCATTCGTCAACCTGCATCCATCAACGAAACACTGTCAATGATCCATATACCAAATCATACTATAATCGATCATGTGTCACATATGCATAAACAAAATACTCAAACCAATACAAGCCACTCCCTGACTCAATTTGGAGTCCAAGGAGGTCCATTGATGTCATCAGCATCCACAATCTGTCAAGTGTCCTACACATTGATGACTTTTTGTTTTGCCTATTTTTTCTGATGCCCAAATCTCTTTTTCATATAGAAGTTATACACTCTATGATTTTATTTAGCTCTTTTTAAAGATATTATCAGGTTTTGTGCATCAATTCGCCATGTAACAACATGAGGTATGTGTAATCGGTGTTTTGTAATTATTTTATGTTAATTTATCTTCCATTGAGTGATTATGATTTCCTAACATCTCTTGTTTGCTTGCAACAAGCCAAAAACATGATCCAACCCTCCATCCAGTCCTTTGTCCGGACCTCCATCTAGACCTTCATCCGACCCTTTTTCAGGAAGTGAACTTCGAGCCCAATTTGTGGGAGGATGAAGTTGAATCAGAAAAATCTGGCACATGGGTTGTGTGCCTAATATGCCCAATTGGGTCCATCGTTGATTGTTTCCTAAAGTTGTGGAAAAACTGAGAGCACTTCGTGGTCCTCGATCTAGCTCTCCAGCGCTCGATCCGGTACTCCATCCGGCACTCGAAGCGCAGTGGAGTTGGAAGTTAGCATATCGGCGGGCTTCAATGGGTGAATCAGAGACATGGGTTGTGTGCCCACTCACACCCTCCAGGTATAGAAGTCATCGCATTCAGACTTGGGTAGTTGCAGCGGCTGCTATTTTGAGCACACGAGACTGTTAGACAAGATGCTTTATGTTAATGGAATTTAATGTATTTATGTTTTTAGAGAGTGTCGACCCTTCCAGTGGTCTACCTCTCAAGCTATGTATAACTCTATAAATTATGGTTGCATATGCCACGAAGAGACATGAATTTTTATTTATGTACACATACATTATCCTCAATTTTTTTGTATACTCTGTTTTTGGTGATTAATATCAATGCCATATTGATTCAGTGATTGTGTTTTCCTATTGAAGTATTGCCACGACCTTCTAGGGGGGCCACCAGTGGTATGGGTAGTTGTTCATATCAGTATATATCTGTATTTTCATATTTGACTTTTATTACTTACCAATTTCGAATTGCTCGCTAATTCGTGTCATTGTGTATATCTCTTTAATTTCGAATTGCTCGTTGAAATCGTACCACTGTATATCTCTTCTAAATTGCAGCACACTTCTTGAATTGTGTGTGTATCACAGAGCATGTATGGACATCCATGTTTACTTGTTTATATTTTGATTCCTAACATTTTGACTGCAAGTTGTAGTTTATTTGTTTATAAATTGTTTAATTATGTCATTATGTCTATTTTTCATAAGCTGTAAATCACTCTGCAGAATAACAATTTAGACGAAGTCCATGTTTACTTGTTTTTATTTAGATTCCTAATACCTTTCTTTCATGTTGTAATTCATTTGCTTATAAGCCGTTTACTCTTAGCTCTTTGTTTATGTTTATAAAATTGTAAATCATTCCACAGTTTGGTTACTTATGCAGTGTTTCTTTTAGCCACATCTACTTTATTAAATTAGGCCAATTACTGCTTGTAGATTTACATGAACTGTTCACTTTATTCTCAGCATTAGAATGCTAGGATCAAAGTTGATTTTGAATTATGTCCTAGTTACGATTTTCAGTTAAGATTTTTAATTAGTATTAGTTATGAGTTTATAGATTTGCATAAATTGTTAATTTTATTTCCAGCACCAGAATGATAGGATAGGAGTTGATTTCAAATCTCTTTGCACAAGGTTTATAGACTGTAGTAGATTAGTGCAAGGATAGGGTTTTCTCCCTATAATATAAGAGTAATTGTGAGTTTGTCTTAATATAGGG
The DNA here is from genome assembly GCA_010110895.2 of Picea sitchensis. Taxonomy (NCBI): domain Eukaryota; kingdom Viridiplantae; phylum Streptophyta; class Pinopsida; order Pinales; family Pinaceae; genus Picea; species Picea sitchensis. Next base: position 99,618 of record SNQJ01S0003695.1, on the reverse strand, counting down.
TTCACTTTGAAGAATTGATGTTGAAGGAGTGTTTACTTATTCAAAGATCGCTTGCTTATTCAAAGAGTTTCTTTCTTAGACTAATTGTTCATAGTGATAGATTGTTCTTCAAGATTTGATTACTTAGAATAATGAGCTCACCATTCATAGTTGTAGATTACTCTATAAATTTAAATTAAATCTCTTCATTATTTGAGTTTATTGACATTAGATTAGATTAGGCTAGGCTAGGTTAGATTAGGGCTCTAGACCTGCACATACAGTGTTGGCACCTCGAAGCCTATGAGCCTCGGGTTGACAATTTAATGTCGAAATATATAACATATATTTTTCTCGACACACACTTAGGGAAAACTCGTCAATAACATTTGTCAATACATATATATCAAATAACATTAAATCACAACCATTAACATTATCATAAAGATCCATAAGCGAAATAAATAACCATGTACTATAACCGGATCACTTGCATGCAAGTGTCCTCAAAGAATAAGTTGATAACATGTGCTCGTAAGAGCAGGATGCTACATACACCCCCTCTTGTTTTAAACTTCACCCCGAAGTTGTACAGTATAAAAATGCAATAATAAAAATATCTCACAAGATTTATATGTCTAATCTATCAAATAAGTAAGGAAATTGTTAACGCATATCATATGCGTCCTCCCATGTAGCCAAGTGTGGACTATAATTGTCCCACTGGACCTTGACCTTATCGACTATTATACATCGTAGCTATCAAATGTGATGGTCTAGAATGTGGATTGGCTCCTCCGTGAGAGCACCCTCGTCCGACACCTACAAAGAACTCATGTCAATCACATGTGTAGAATTACTAACATAATGTCTCAAAACAGATACATGAAAAACATCATGCATACGCCTCAAAGAATCAAGCAAGGCTAGTTGATATGCCATGGGTCCCTTCTTTTCCACAACTTCTAAAGGTACCACAAACCTAGGAGAGAGTTTAGGACCCTTTCCAAACTTGATCGAACTTTTGTGCAGTTTCACCCACAAGAAAACTTGGTCGCCAACTTCATAATTGCGGTCAACGCGGTGTGCATCAACATAACTCTTCTGTCAATTTTACGCTTCTTTAATCCTTTGTCCTATCATTTGCAATTTTTCTTCCATTTCTTGAATCACTTCTAGTCCTACCAGGATCCTATCCTCAAGTCAATCCCAGCTCAATGGCGTCCAACATGGTCGCCCGTAAAGAAACTCAAAAGGGGCCATATTAAAGGTACTCTAGTAGTTGTTGTATGTAAACTCTACTAGTAGAAATAATTCTTCCCAACGTTTATGTTGGTCCATTACATACATACGCAAAAAATATTCCAAAATTTGGTTCCTTCTGTTTTTCTTCCCGTCTGTCTCAGGGTGATACGTTGTACTAAAGTTTAGTTGTGTCCCCAAGGCCTCTTGGAATATAGTCTAAAAACGCCCTGTAAACACCGATCTTCTATCAGATATGATCATTTTTGGCACTCCATGTAATCTCACAATCTCGCTAATAAAAAATCTAGCGATGTCTGGCGCTTGATATGTCATACACACAGAAATAAAATGTGCACTCTTCATCAGAGTGTCAACTACCACAAAAATCGAGTCATGTCTCCTTGCCATTAGTGGCAATCCAACTATAAATTCCATCGAAATGACCTCCCATTTTGATTCTGGAATGACGTGTGGTTGTAGTAATCCTTTCAGATGTCTATGTTCAGCTTTCACTTACTGACATTCCAAACATCTCGCCACGTAACTAACTATGTTTGATTTCATTCATTTCAAGAAGAATAAAGGCTTAAGGTCTGCCTTCATCTTCGTGACTCCCAGATGAGCCATGTATACTACTCTATGAGCTTCGCTTAAGACCAAATTTCTCAATTCGTCGTTAGGGGGCACACAAATCCTATTATTATACCTCATCAGTTCGTCATTGCTCAATGTATAACCTTCAAACTTTGGTATTGTTGGCCCTTGACCAAGTTTTGAGGAACACTTGGTCATATTTGATTGTTTTTGGACTTTGACGGCCTGTTAAAGATGGAGTTCTAGGCGAAGCAGAGATCATGGGATCTCAGCCCACTTTTAGGGCCCTTTTAGGGTTTTGGGTTAATGTAATGGGAAATGGATGTCGGCCCATGGGTTTACCCATGTTTTAGGCCCATTTTGTAAAGTATAAATAAGTAGCTAAGCAATGTAAGAGAGAGATAGAAGATAAGCTAAGTGCTAGTAAAGGCTTTGTGTATTGTGTGACCGACTTGTAGAGTTGAGCGCAAGTGTTGTAAGTGTTGAGTGCACGGATTGTAAGAAGGCTCTGTGCTAGATCTACTCGAGGAAGGAGGATCTGGCGAGGTGCGTGCAGATCTCATGTCCTATGCAAAGTATAAGTGTGAGCTCTGTGTTGTAACCCGAATGACCAAAGCTAATAAAGAAGAATAAGACTTTGTGGACGTAGCCCCAGGGTGGGGGTGAACCACGATAACTCTGTGTGTTGTGCTCGGTGCTTTGACCTAATGTGTTGGTTTCTTTCCATGTGTTGTGCTTGATATGATTATGCTATGTGCTTTGCTATGATATACTTAGATAGATCCACTTTTCTTTTTGATTCTAAGATGTGTGGGTATAGATTTGACATATATGAAAGTGTTGAGAGATAGACCTATTTGGTTGTTGCTAAGTACTAACTTAACCTAGATCTAAGTGAATGTTGTGGTGCTCTGTGCCATCTGCGAAGTGCCATGAGGGTTAAATATTGATGAATGATCTATGCTAAAGTGCTTGCTAAGAGTAAGAATCACATATTTGTGTCCCAACTAAGGTTGGAGGCACCTGAGTCTTGCAACCACCTTTGCCTCTACCTCGGGTGAGACTTCATCACTTTGCAGGTGTTGTTGAAAGGGTCGGTAGTTAGGGTTTTGTTGGTGCGTTGTTGAAGCATTGAACCCTGGGTATGCCCCTGTGCCAACAAATGGTTCCGTTGTCGAGACCTGAAACTGTGATTGTTGGGAATTGAGGAAGAAGAAACTTTGTGCAAACAAAATCTCTATGCATAGATCTGTTGCCCTAGTGCGTAGATTTTTACTTGAACTATGAAGCTTTGTGCCAGGAATAAGGTCATATATGAAGAAAGGAAGATCATATCCGAAGAAAAGAGGTAAGATATGTAAGATCTGTGCTCTAATAAAGGTAAGAATAGTCAAAAGTCCTTAGATTTGGAAGCTTTGTGCTCTGTAGAAGTAAGATAAGTGAAATTGTTTTTGTTTTGTTTCTAGAGAATGGATCTAGGTATGTTTGATAGATTTCGTCCTAGCTTAAAAACTAGGGCATTAATAGATGAAAGAAAGTTTGATATGAATAGATCTGATAAGTATAATGATAGATATGTTATACCTATGCATAGAAAGAATGTCTGGACTAACAAGTGGATGCAGGATCCTAGAAAGAAATTTTTGCAGGCTAGCCATTATGATCCTAGTGCGTAGTACAAGAAGAGTTGGGGATCATTGAAGAGAAAGAGAGGATTAACTCTTTGTTACAGTTGCAGAAGACCAGGACATCTTGCTAAGGAATGCCCTGAGAGAAAACCTAGTTTTCTCTATTACAAAGCTTTGGAACACGACGTATTGGATAGCCCTAGAATGATCGCTAAGTTGGAAAGGTTGAATCTGAATCAAGAAGACCAAAACACATATCTAGAAAAGGAAAAAAACCAGCAAGAATCAGAGAAAATATTAATACGGATAAAAGAAACCTTGAAGGAACATAAAGATGTTTGATTACCAGAGATATTCAAAGAAAAGGAGCAGGTCGAAGAAAGAATAGGGGACTTCAACATTGACTGTATTCTTGATGAAGAAACACAAGTGAACATTATGCCAGAAAGAACTTGGGAAGCTATAGGAAAGTCTGCCATGATCCCTTCCCTAGGAGGGACAATTTTATTTAGAGGAAAGTTAGTAAACCTATGTGGAAGGCTCGCCCAAATACCTATGACTGTCAATGGAACTTCGACAAAGGAAGACTTTGAGATTATTAAATTTGTTGAAGACAGTGCGTCATTTACCATGCTCATAGGAAAACCTTGGATTGATAGAGAACAAGCCAGATGAAAAGAGGAAGAAGAAGTTGTGGAACAGAAGAAGCAAGAGTTAAAAGACTTTATGAACAGAAGGATCGCGCACTTGATTGAAGAACATAATATCAGATCGCAGATATTTAATACTAGCAACTCCAATGTCGAGGCTAAGAGAACACTAGAGGATCCACAGAAGATTGAGTTACCTATTTTCGATACGGAAGAAGTATTATCCAGAAACCCTAGGAAAGAATTTCAACAACGCGAAGTAACTAAGACCACAGAAGATAAGCATCAGAATGGTAAAATCATTACTAAGACGAAGCTCACTGGGAAGAAGGCTAGAAAGTTAAGAAAGAAAAGGGCTAATACTGTAAGATTACAAGAGGTTCTAGAGGATACTTCGCAGAAAAAAAATTGCAGAATTGGAGCTTCGCCGAGATATCAGAACAACGACATAGAGTACTTCGCCATGACGAAGCAATATATCCGTTGGGGCCGATATATCCGTTCGACTTCCACTCCGAACAAGCAAAAAAGCAATAAAGGTTCGTCATCTAACTGTTGAAACGCGCCATAACGGGTCAAACAGGAGTTAATGAAGGATCATAACCATTGCCATCAAATCGTTGATAAGCTTCTGTACTTAGTCCATCGCGCCACACACCAAGAATAATTTTTGCTAAGTGAGAATTTGAGCATGAAACCTGAGATTAATTCACCCTGAGATCATTGCCTTGTTCCCATACTATTCACTGTAGTCTCTGAATTCCTTTCGCACCCAAGCTGGTATGTCGAACGAGCTCAGCATTGCTGAGAAAGTAGTTGAAGAAGTTTTAATTGACTTAATGACTGAGAGAGTCATGTCGGAGCGAGGAGTGTCTACAGGTGTACAAGCATCGTCCTCAGGAGCATTTCCAGCTTCCCCCTCCACTGCTCGAGCAGGACCATCCCGATCGCCTTCAAAGACGATCTAAGCTCGAAAATGACTTTGCCACTGTGAAGATGATCCCAAGTATCTTGCATAAGCATATCCCACCACCAAGCAGCACAGTGAATCAAGACACTATACCCAGAGACTTCGAATATGCTTTGGTCACTGCATACCTCCCAAAAGGGGTACGCGCAGTTCATGCTGACCAGGATAAGCTCACAACGCTGAAATTTAGTGATTTTAACCTTGGAGATCGCAAGGTTTATAGTATGCTATCCCCGCACAAGTACTTAACTATCACAAAAGGGAGGAACCCAAATATTGTCCCTCAACAATGGACCCATAACCTCGTGCAGCCAACACTCCTCAATGTAATGAAGATTCATCATTTCGGGAGGCATCAGGAAGTGAATGCATGCGTCATATTGTTGTTGTCCTGCTACCACATAGGATACTTATGGTTGGACCTCCGCATCACTGTGGATCTGATTCTGATCAATCGGATCATAGGGCTAAGCATGCAGGGCCCTGACCCACATGAATTTTACCCTGGAAAGATCGCAGATTGCGCTCTCGCCTAGCGAATAAAAGACACATATGGCGATGTAGAGAAGGGAACACGAGGCTACAAGGTATCCTCCATCGAGAATGTAACAGTGTGCCTCGGTTTCCAGATGATCACAGGGAAGTTAGTCTACAAGAACAAACCCACACAGGTGACTGGATTTGTAGTTGACCTCCCAGGGAAGTGCGCAGAGGGACTACAAATGAACTGGGCAAAGTACCCTGTAAATCAGCTAGAGCTTGACTGTAGAGAAGTGAAATACCAAGGGTATGAGTTCCACTTTAGTTGGTTGCTCATACTCATCACTTTCATCACTTGGGAGCTACCAGAAAGTTCCACTTTTCCGGAGATTGAACCCTTCAAATCACTGGCCGCGAAGTTCTGTATGTTGTGGTACTCCAGTGACATGAACAAACAGTGGCAGTCCAATGCTGTCTTCCACACTTATTACAACCAATTGAAGAATGCAATCCAGTCTACACCATGCCTCACACCAAACACACTTCATAGGTTTAGACCTTTGATCAAATTTAGCGCAGACTGCCACTTCACCTATATCACAGTGCACACTGATGAGCACAAACAACAACTACAGTCGTACTACAAGTTGACAGAAGAAGACTTTGAGCAGATTACCAACGAATGGTCAGCGGACCTCCTTGTCCTAGTGGACCCCGCAGAAATATCCGACGTGGAAAGCCATGAAGCTATACTGGATGCACCTGGACCGAGAAAGACTAAGATGGATGATGAAGTTCAAGATATCCATAGCACATCCATGAAGACTACTTCGATCTCACCTGCACAGGGAGGTGATGGTGAAGAACTAAGTGGCATAGAGGTTCAGCAAAACAAAGGCGAGGTTACTCCGCCTAGAGAGGAGGAGGAACCCTCTAAGAAAAGGAAGGTCACCCCACCAAAGCCCTCATCCTGAAATAAAACTAAGGCCACCCGGACTACGTTTAAGACTACCCTCACACAGGACGACTTCGATTTCTTGATCGTTGCGTTGAATGATGCCTCACTAGAGATCGCAGAAAGGCAAGAAGCGAAGTAGGAGGAGATATTCAGCCGAATCATGGGTGAACTTCAAGAAGTGCAGCAGACACTCCAGTCCAGCCGAGTCGTTTCTACTAATCCCTTGACGATGGGAAAAATAGGAACAAGCGATGAGCCCACCCAATAACGCCAGATCGCCGAGAAAGTCGAAGCTCGCCTTCGACGAGCTCAAGAAGACACAGTGAAAGCCACCCAGGATTTGGCACAAGTACAAAGCGCACTTATAGTACAACAGAGGAAGGAAGAACAGGAATAACTTGCCTTACAAGCGAAGTGGGAGGAGGAGAAAGCACAGTTACAACAGAGCAAGGACCAATTGCTAGCAGAGCAACTTGACGTACATGAACGAGTTCACAAAGCACTTCACTCTGTGACGGTCATTGAAGTGAAAATTAAAGAACGTGTCCCACAACAGGTGGCACAACTTGAAGAATTAATCCAACAACTTCAGCAGCGCATTGCAAATCTGGAACTTCGTACTGTGCCCGAGACTCCCCAAGAAGTAAGAGATCTAAGGGAGGCAATTTCCCATAGCACAATTGACAGGTTAAAAACCTTGGCTTTGGAATGTAAGCAATTGAGCGCTAGAAGCACCCAAACTTATGAGAACCTCACAGAGAACCTAGAATTGCAGACATTAGAAGCACATCTCCAAGAAGCAAAGCAACATGTAGATACAATATAGGCGCAATTGAAGGCCTTGACCCCAGTTCAAAGAATGAAGCGATTTCCAGAACAACGCACCGCCCAACAACAGGTACACATGCTGCAAAGTAAAGTGATGGAAGTCTCTCAACGACTTCAACCACTCCAAGAGAAAGCATGCCAATTGTTCACTGAAGTTAAGAGCCATGCATCCGAGCTTGAACGGGTTGTCATCACCGCAAAACAACGCATCGAAGGACCAGTGAATGATGCAGTGATATAGGAGTTCACTGAGCAAGAGGTTTTCGCACTGCAGTAGGTCTAAGCAGCTCGGGCCAAGCTCGAGACATTCTAAGCAGAGTTGATCAAACCAGAGTGACTTGGGACGAGTCACAGGTGAGTGTTGGGGGCCTCTTGGCCCTTGACCAAGTTTTGAGGAACACTTGGTCATATTTGACTGTTTTTGGACTTCGACAGCCTGTCAAAGATGGAGCGCCAAGCGAAGCAGAGACCACGGTATCTCGACCCACTTTTGGGGCCCTTTTAGGGTTTTGGGTTAATGTAATGGGAAAGGGATGTTGGCCCATGGGTTTACCCATGTTTTAGGCCTATTTTGTAAAGTATAAATAAGTAGCTAAGCAATGTAAGAGAGAGAGAGAGAGAGAGAGAGAGAGAGAGAGAGAAGATAAGATAAGTGTTAGTAAATTCTTTGTGTATTGTGTGACCGACTTGTAGAGCTGAGTGCAAGTGTTGTAAGTGTTGAGTGCACGAATTGTAAGAAGGCTCTGTGCTAGATCTACTCGAGGAAGGAGGATCTAGCGAGGTGCGCACAGATCTCCTGTCCTATGCGGAGTATAAGTGCGAGCTTTGTGTTGTAACCAGATTGACCAAAGCTAATAAAGAAGAAGAAGACTTTGTGGACATAGCCCCAAGGTGGGGGTGAACCACGGTAACTTTGTGTGTTGTTCTCAGTGCTTCGACCTAATGTGTTGGTTTCTTTCTATGTGTTGTGCTTGATATGATTATGTTATGTGCTTTTCTATGATATACTTAGATAGATCCACTTTGCTTTGTGCTTCTTAGATGTGTGGGTATAGATTTGACATATATGAAAGTGTTGAGTGCTAGACCTATTTGGTTGTTGCTAAGTGCTAACTTAACCTAGATCTAAGTGAATGTTGCGGTGCTCTGTGCCATTTGTGAAGTGCCATGAGGGTTAAATACTGATGAATGATCTATGATAAAGTGCTTGCTAAGAGTACGAATCACATATATGTGTCCCAGCTAAGGTTGTAGACACCCGAGTCTTGCAACCACCCCTGAATCTACCTTGGGTGAGACTTCATCTACTTCGCAAGTGTTGCTGAAAGGGCCAGTAGTTAGGGTTTTTTTGGTGTGTTGTTGAAGCGTTTAACCCTGGGTCTACCCCTGTGCCAACAGGTACCATCATGGTGTCTTGTCTGATATTGTCCTTAACCTCTTTGTACTAGTCATCGTCGATATGTATAGCTAGAATATTTTCTCGAAGATTCATCTAAAGAGGTATTGCCGAGAATACGCGTGGTCTCTAACTTAACACATCAACCACTATGTTTACCATACCTTTTTTGTAATAAATCGAGAATTCATATTCACTAAGTAGTTATGACCGATGCCTTTGTCATGCATTCAGGTCACTCTGCGTAAAGATGTGCATCAATCTACAATGATTTGTATTTAACTCGAATTTTCGTTCAATCGGATAGTGTCTCCATACTCTCAAGGCATATACAATTGCCAATAACTCCAAATCATGCGTTGTGTAGCTCTCCTCATGATTTTGTAATTTCCTTGAGATGTAAGTGATCACTCGATTGTCTTGCATCAATACTCCGCCTAAACCTTCCTTGGATGTGTTTGTGAAAACCAAGAATTCCTTGTCCATGTAAGGGAATTTTCGTATCGGCATTGTCATCAGCAACTCCTTGAGCCTTCGAAATGATTCCATGCATTTCTCGGTCCATAAAAACTTCTTGTTTTTCTTCTGCAATTCTGTGATCGAATTTGCTATATTGGAAAAACCTTAGATGAACCGTCGGTAATATCTTGATAAACCCATAAAGTTGTGTACTTTGTGTACGTTTTTTGGCGCAGACCATTCCATAATAGCCTCTACTTTCATTGAATCCACAACTATACCTTCACTGGATATAACGTGCCCCAAGTAATGAATCTTTGATTGGTAAAAAGAACATTTCGATAGTTTCCCGTATAATTTGTTTTCTCGTAAACACTGTAGTACCAAGATTAAATGTTCGACATGTTCTTCTGTCGTCCAAGAATATATTTGTATGTCCTTAATGAATACTTGAACAAACTTGTCCAATTATTTGCGGAACACCCCATTCATCAAACTCATGAATACCCCCAGGGCGTTTGTCAGTCCAAACAGTAAAACTGTAAACTCATAATGTCTTAACCTCATCTTGAATGCGGTCTTAGGGATATATTTCTCTTTAATTCATAATTGGTGATATCTTGATCTCAAGTCGATCTTTGAAAACACCTTCGCACCTTTCATTTGATCAAACAAATCATCTATTCTTGGCAACAAATATTGGTTCTTGATTGTCGCCTTGTTCAATTGACGATAGTCAATACAAAGTCTCCACGACCCATCCTTATTTCTTATGAAAATAACAGGCGCACCCTAACTAAGGTGATGCACTTGGACGTAAAAGTCCCAAGTCCAACAACTACTTCAATTGCATTTTCAACTCCTGTAGCTCAGGCGTTGACCTCAGATAAGGCGTTCTTGCTATGGGTTCAGTTCTAGGTTTCAAGTCGATTGTAAACTCCAACTCTCTTTCGAGCGATAAACCTGGTAACTCTTATGGAAACACTTTAGCAAACTCTCGTACTACCGGAAGTTTTTCTAATCCTTTTGACTCATCCTTTTCATTTAGCGCTAAGATTGCATATAACGTACATCCCTTGTGCATGCTCTTTTATAGTTGTAAGGAAGAAATGAACCTAAAGGACACTCCTTGGTTTCTTCCTACAATCACTCTTCTTTGTCCCATATCATCTGTCAATCTTAACCGTTTCGTCTTATAGTTGAGTATTGCATCATACAATCCCAACCAGTCCATACTGATCACTATGTCATACGATCCTAAGATCGTGACATATATGTTGGCCTTCGTTACAAAATCTCCCAAGTCAATGCTACATACCATAACCCTTCCTCCAACCTTATGTTTGGCACCCGAAGCCATTTCTACGTATCTAAACTCATCCTGCTCGACTTCCTTTACCTTAATTCTCTTTAGCACTGCACTAGAGATAAAGCCCTCTGTAGCACCTGGATCTATCAAAATACTAAAATTTTAGTCTGTGATTGTACCTAACGTCTCGAGCACAGTGGAATGGTGCTCAACCTGGGTGTTAGTCATCGTTGCATGAATCTTGTGGGCCTTGCCCAAATCTCCCATTGTCGTGTGTCTTGTTGATCCCGCCGCTCTGGCCTTCTTAGTCAGAAAATCTCGCTAGTAATGTGGCTCTCCACATGTCCAACATCCGGTCTTCGGTCCAGTACTCCCGGGGTCCCCGAAGTAGGAGTTGTTGGCCTACCAGTCTGAGATCCTAGTTTGTTTTGTTGAACATGCCTAAATTGTTGTTGTTGCGGGCGTCGCTGCTACTGATACGTCCCATATAGAGAGTCCTCTGCTGAGGATTAGGTCATTGTGGTTTCCTGAACATGGGTCATTTATTTGTATCTCGATACCCTGATGTTTGCATGGCTCGTTTATAATGATGTTTCACTCCCGATTTCGTATGTCCAGTCAGTCTTACAGGAGTCCTGCCCTGAACCCCATTGGTTATCTCTTTCTCAGCTATGAGGGCCTTCTCGACTGCATCGTGCAACGTCTGAGGCATTAGGATCCTCACCTTTGCACGAATGTTGAAGTTAAGGTTGAACACAAACTTGTTTACCTTTAGCTTCTTTGTGTTCAGATGTGGAGCATACCGAAGTAACTCCATAAATCTGGCCTCATACTCCGGCAATGTACGACCACCCTGTTGCAAGGCATTGAACTCATTGAGACAGCGCTTGATGAAATCCTCTGACAAATACCTCTCCCGTAACCGATCCTCGAACAATTCCCATGACACGTCTTCAATGACCATGTTTAGTTGGGGTAGGAGCGTCTTCCACCATAGAAGAGCACTCTTCTTCAGCTGAAAGACCACCATGCAGACCTTCACATTGGAGGTGTAGTCACGAAGTGCAAGGCACATCGCCATGTTCTCCAACCATGCCTCGATGGTTGAGCCGTCCCTAGCACCCATGAACTAGGGAAATTTCACCTTCTCGAGTTCTCTGTGAATGCTACCACTACCATCCGGAGCGTGTTGTGAACCCTCATCAGGTATAAGCTCCTTGGCCTCATCTCTATCTAGTCGGTTAATCAAGGCCTATGGCATCCTCTAAAAGGACCTCATCAAACCAACCACATCCCCCACAACAATCTACTCCTGCCCAATGACTTTTTCTTCTCCTTGGAGGTTAGACCCCTCGGGCGTGGATGCTACTAGAGGCATCACACCTCTTCCCCTAGAACCACGTCATCTACCTCCACGACGTCCTCTAACCATGATTACCTGCATGGAAAAATTTCAATTTTAATTAGCGATAAGTTATTAATCAAGTTCTTAATCCAATGGAAGGCGTAATGTTCCAAGTCGTAGGGTTGAACCCACTCTGATACCATATGTAACGAACCCTCCATTACGACAACGAATAGTGATGTACAATAGGTAATTATTATTATTATTATTATGCATTAGGAAATCAAATCGTCACAACATAATTAATAGAATCGCAAGAAACACATCATCATAACTAATAATGACACATAATGAATGCATTAACATAATTAATAACGACACATAATCAACACATCATCATAATAACAACAACACAAATCAACACATCACGATCAACTGAAGAGAAATACTAATAAATGATCAACCATGTCACTGAAAACCGTGCATTCGACATAATCCTACAACACTTACAAACAATAGAACCAAAGAACCATTGAAAATGATCATCCAAGGCACTGCATGCATAGGCAAATCCTACCTTATACATTTTATCAAAGGAACATTATCTTCTCAAGCACCATTCGACCATAGCCCACTATTGCTTCTTGCCCCTACTGGAGTTGCAACATTCAACACACATGTGACCACTATACATGCAGGACTTAGAATTCCTATCAAGGACATGAGGCCTTTACATGGTCAACCCCTTGCAGTGTTCCAAGAAGAGATGAAACATATTCACTACATTCTAATTGATGAGATGAGCTTCATAGGATCTAGACTTTTTTTACAAATTGAAAGTCGTTTTCGTGAGGCATTTTCAGAAGAAAAAAAACCACTGCTCATTCCGTTACTGCTCAATAATTCTTGTGGGTGACTTGGGTCAACTACCACTAGTAATGGATACACCTCTTTATGCAGGAGAAACACCAAGGAGGAGCTTATGGACAACCTTTACCACTGTAATCAAGTTGGAAACAATATTCCGACAACAAAGCATTTCTGCCACCCAATCCCGCTTCCGCCAGTTGTTAGACAACATTCACAATGCTACACCAACAATTGATGATTGGCACCTACTTCAATCTAGGACTGACAAATTCTTATCCAAATCTTTGATTCTTCAATCCACCTATTTGCAATAAACATTCTTTTGGACAACCATAACAGGTTTATGCTTCAATCCTTGAATAAGACAATCGTATGTAGTGCCACAGGATTACTTGGTGCTTCAAATGCACACCATCGTGATGATGACCAATTGGAAAAACATGTCTTGCTATGCATAGGCCAATGATTTATGTTATCCTGCAATTTATGGGTCCAAGCAGGATTAGTCAATGGTGCTCTCGGGGTAGTCATGGAAGTTATATATGCACCAGGCACTAACCCTCCACATTTTCCAACATATGTTGTGGTGGAATTTGATAAATACATTGGGCATGCATGGGACCAAACCCAACCAAAGCATGTACCAATTCCACCCATACAAAGGAGTAACAAGAAAAAAATCCCTCTTAAGATGGCATGTGCAATGACTATACATAAATCTCAAGTAATGACCTTAACAAGGTCTACCATTGACATTGGAAACATTGAACGTCAAGGATTGACCTTCATGGCAATGTCACGCACAACTACTATAGAAGGAATGTGAATATCCCCAACATTCTCCTTCGAACGGTATGAAAAAATGAAGGATATTGCGTATGTTTCACTACAAAAAAAAGAAGAGGCACGCTTATTGTCTTTGTCGCTTACCTTCTAGATTCTTATATGTTGTAATCGTACTTCTATATATACATGAACTGTTCGACTTGGTCCATGCTTATACACATGCAATGAAATTGTTTCAAATCTTTACTACCAAATACCTATCAATCATACTTTGACCTAAACACTTTGCAACAAAACACTTTTCTACTCGTAAACTTATATTTATAAAATAAAATTAACACAATATTCCATAATGTTCTTTTTGGCATTTCCTTTCCCTTGCTTCAGGGGTATGCTAGTTAATAATTGAGAGTACGGGGATTCTCTTGATGATATGAAATTAGTATAGTATTTCTTAAAGATATTTTGTCCTTATTTGGATTTAGCACGCTCAATCACCTCAGAGTATACGCCTTCCACAAAAGTGCCATTGTTTTCTTACTTAACAAGGGACCACCAGGTCATAGAATTTTCTTACGCTTTTCCAAAACCCAAAAAGACTCTCAACATAATACAATATAATACAAAACAAGTACGAAATATCAGTCAATTCGTCAGACATATCATGGGATAATTTAGAATTAGGGCGAGATAAAGAACATTAATTTGCTTTTGGGAAAGTGGACATCTTATCTTTGGTCACGAGGTTTTGTACCTTTCCGTTCAGAAGTCAGAATGAGGCACGAGTATAGCGGTTGAATAACTATTTAAGAAAAGAGTGTGTTTAAGGAATCAAATTTTGGGATAGTGCATTTATATTCTTCAACAAAAGTGTGGTGTAATGGAATATTTTGCATTTGGTTGGGGAGACTTCCTATTCTTGCAACCAACAAGCCAATAACAGTCCAGTTCAAACTAGATCCATGAGAATGACTAATATAATCTATCTTTTATGAAAATATATTGATACTATGATAACTCAAGATAATATATTTTATAGGACACAAACCACATGAAATGAAAAGGACATATTTTGTATATATAGGCAAGAAATACATTAATTGTACTCGCAGCTTAAGGTGTGAATCATATCATTGATATGATGATAGCATGATAGAAAAAGGGTTTGTAATTAAAACCTAGAAAAAGGGTGACAAAATGTCCAGCTTAATATATAATCTCTTTTGACGACAAAGGGTTTGTGTTGGTGGCATTTGACGGAGACAGTTTCATACCGCTTTGTAGTTCTTGTGGGACGATCTTCAAATACGGGGAATGAGTACGTGGTGGTAGTGTTACCCATTAGGTGCATATATATATATATATATATATATATATATATATATATATATATATATATATATATATATATATAGTGTTGTCTAACTGTTCTACGAAATAGTTTTTTTCGCTCGAATTTAGCAACATAAATTTGTACAAATCACTATTTTTTGTTATTTAAAATCCATTTATGAAAGAAATGGATTCAAAGAGTTGAAAAACTGCTAGCACACTTGGATTACATAAAAATAATTATTTAAATATACGGATCTAACAATTTCTCGTGGGATTTTGGACAAAGATCCCCAAAAATATTGTCGAAAAAGCTAGCTAACGTTTAGACTACGACCTTTTCTAATTAACTAAGCTGAGTTGCGTCTCCTAGACCTGGAAGCTCACTACAAATATAGATTTATAGACTGGATACAGATCTTGCAAATAATTTATAGCATACCATGGAACTCGAGCAGTTGCATACACAAACAGAGATGGAGCATTGAGTTAATGCAGTACATAATAAAAAGGTGTTAATTTTAAGTTTTTATTTATTTATTTATTTTAAATGTCACATCTAAGCAAGGAAGGAATTTAGTTAGAAATATTAATAATCAATTTCAAAATTATTTTTTTATTTTCCAAAAATTTGATTTAATATATAATTTATGTGAAACATTATTATTATTATTATTTTGAAGTAAGAGTTCTATATATTACCTTTCATGGAGCAAAATTACAGTATCATCAGTGATAGCAGGGATTCGCTTGTACTGAATTTCCCCAAGGGGAAACCTATTCAGCCAAGTTCTATCTCTGTATTCATAATTAAGTTTAAACACAATTTTATGAATCGCCTCGTGGGGAAACCGATTCAACCAGATCCTCCATTAAAAATTATAAGACAAAAAAGAAATTGTCTAATGCCATACAAAAAATTGACTGGGCTAAGAGGGATCTTGAACAATTGACATAGTGAAACATGCATGATGACACTTGTAAGATTACCGCGTCTCAAGGATTCACGTGTAGCTCATGCGATGTCGTGCGACAGCTAATGCGGATAGATGGAGCTAAGAAATCCCACTCCCGAAGTAGTTAGAGGGCATGGTCGCCAGGTCCTAGAAACGTAATGTGAACAAAATTATGGATTGGTTCTCGGTGTGGTGCTCCATTCGTGCTGAACCAGTGGTGGCTGGGCAGGCATGAGACTCATGCAAGAGGCAGTGGTGCCGGGCTCACAGGCAGAACTCACTGGGGACAGGAAAGGACGTGGTGGTGAGGCTGGTGTGGGGATGGGGTGAACCAGAGGCCAGCTGTGAAGACCATATCCTGGTTGTGTGGTGGGGGCCCATTTGTCTGCCAGATGGACCATGGGAATGGGCAGGGGCGGCAGAGCAGACAGAATATGGACATGGACAGACTGTGAGATCCTAGGACCCAGGAGTTAGGGCATGGCCAGCTGGAAAAATAGAATGACAGACAGGCAGAGGAAGAGCTGGTTTGTGGGCAGGGATGAACAGGGGCCATTTCCATAAAGATGGGACAGTTATGCATATAGTGAGGCACTGTGACCTACTCCATAACCCAGGCAGAAGAACTTACTGGGCATGGATGTTCAGCCGAGGCCTCATGTGAGCCAATGTTGCTTAGGCAGAACAATAGGAGAGGAAGTTTGAATACATGAAATTCGTAGTCTGGAAGATGGACAGACAGTTCATCTCCCTATCTTTGAAACAGACCTGCTGACTGCTCAGAGATGTGAGGCTATTATCAGAAGTGACCAGTTGGGCGTCAATAGTTTCTTGTAATGGACTCATGGGTGTCATAACTCCCTGATACTGCTGGCCATAAACCTTCATTCCATTCCCGGCTCAAACCATTTGGGGCTGACAGGCATTTGCTAATTGATCACTGGGCTCAAAGCCATTCTATGAAATGTTCAGACCCCAGAAAAGTATGAGATGGCAGAACACAGTGCCCTCCTTCAAATGTGGGCCACCCTAGGACTTTTGGACTGTTCATCCATTCCATTCTTTCATGCCATTTGGCTCTTCCAAAAGCCATTTGTGCAACCTATGCTGGGGCTGAAAAAAGCTAGCCAGAGCTCCTTGGCATTCACACTGGTAGACAACAACCGACTCACACCAAGAAACTTGAACTCTCATTGTTTTAGCTTTAAGCTGAGGAAAGCTTGGAACCCCTGGCTGCCAGTTGTTCCTGAATGGTTTAACATGCAGAAACCTTTAGTGCATTGAACCTTCCTGGATGATTGCATTTTAAAACCAAACCTAATTCAACAATACCCATCTATATTCTAATGGGTTACTCAACTGGAAACCCCATTTTAATACTACTGATTTTTAAAATATGAAGATAATTCTGACAATTCCCTTGTCATTTGAATAACATTCCATTGCGTATCATATATTGGTAGTACAAAAGCACTAATTTAATTGACCCACTTACATCTTAACCTAATGATATGGCTGCCCCATGCATGTTCCATTCCATTTGGAATTTTCCGGCTGTTATACTGAAACCATTGGTACATTTCATAGCACTAAAATAAAGCAAATGCTGTATTAATCCAAAAGAAAAAACAGAAACACCATTATTAACTTCGACCCGGTAACACTGCTATTGTTATATCAGACCGACCGTGGGATATGTTCAAAAGCATTAAAAATGATTGTTTTGGCTCTGGAACGGCTTGCTCTGGGACTATTGGCGAAGCTTTCGCTGGCACGGCTGTTTCCTGCTGCTCCCGTGGGAGAACACCGCATTCACTGAACCACCTTCCATTTTTACGCGCCGTGCAAAGGCTGGCTGGCTGGCTGGCAGCGTTCAGCCATTACTCCGCTGCATTAAACATTGCGGTGGACGTTGCAGCATCCTGATACCAGCATAGATCGCCGATGGGCAACCAATACAACACAATGTCGTGATCTTTTAGATACAACCAATAAGCGCCCTATAATCGATACCCATTCAAATTTTAATTTTAAATACCCGGCCCTATATTTTGTTTCATTGGAAATTTTGAAACAAAAGGTTGGGCGTTGCAAAGATATTTACCACTTTCACTCCATTGCACACCTTCAAACTCGAGTCTGGCAGTTAAGAACAACATAGCGGATGGACTTTGAACCGATGATGTGGACAGAACGGGTGGACTTCAACCACCTAAAATAATGAGAGGGTTTCTTTGGAATGGACTACGAGAGGGGGTGTGCAGAGATTAGATGGAGCTAGAGGCTCTCAAAATAGGCGCAATGGAGATCACAACAATGACATTCCATGTGAGGAGTGCTACTTGAGTTTGCATGGAGTCGATGGAGGGGTCTTTGGAGGAGGAAGTGAGGGGAATAACTAAGCTACTCGAAGAATCGAGACATATTCTCATATTAAATTATACTGTGTATCTTTATCCTTACAAGGTATCCCATCTAATTCACGCTTTTTTCGGGGTTGGGTTTCACTGATTTAGGGATTTTGGTTGAGGTTTCAGTGATATTCCTCTTTTTTCCGTGGTTTTAGAGCAAGAGATTTTGAGAACACAATGACTCCTCCCTTGGCACCATAGAGTGATCATTGCAGGGAGGAGCTGGAGAGGTTGGAGAAAGAGAAGATGGAGATTGATCAAAAATCTTAGAGTCATGTTAGAGCCTTTATATTACGTTTGAGGTTGGTTTTTGGGAACTTTATATTTATTTTTTGTAAATTTTTGTTCATATTTAGTACATTGAATTGCAATTAAAAAAATCTATATGCTAGAAGATTAACTTACTCCATCACATATCTTATCACTAACCACTAACCTATAACATAACTCACATAGTAAAATTAAACATGAATTATCTCTAACTCAAGTATCTTAAACATGAATTCCTCATTCTGTCATATGAAGGCCAAAAAACCCCAACCCAAAAAGTAATATAGTCACAGCATGACTTTGAGATTTCTGATCAATATCCACCTTCTCTTTCTCCAACCTCTCCATCTCCTCCCTGCAAGGATCACTCTATGGTGCCAAGGGAGGAGTCATTGTGTTCTCAAAATCTTATAAAACCACTTGAGATATCGCTGAAAACCTCAACAAAATCTAAATCGGCGAAATAACCGAAAAATCAGTAGATAAGGATTACTATGAGATAAGATACACAATAACTGAGCCAATATATGAGAATATATCCCGTGCTGGATATTCCCAACTCCTCTAAAGAGACAACTAAATGCGACTCCAAATACTGTCACAACTTGACTCCTCATGCAGTGTTGTTTGTGAATCCATTTGTAAGTCTATTTTGAATCCTCTAACGGATGGTCTCAACAGTCTACTCGTAAAGCCATTCCCAAAAGCTCTATTTAGGTGGTTGAAATCCACCGTTTTATCCATCCTCGGTTCAAGTCCATCCACTATCTCAATCATTTTAGCGCCAGGCTAGAATGAAGGTGATGCAATGGAAGATGACAAGCTTCTTCTTCCCAGCGTAACCTTTTAATTTCAAAATTTCAATGAAATATAAGTGATAAAAAATTCAAAATTTAATTTATTTAGTCGAGATCATGGCATTATTACTGACCAATTAAGTCCATCGGCGCTTGATATGTAGTATATCGTAGACATATATCATTATGTTAGTAACAATTTAATGCAAATTCAGTAACCAGAAGCAACGAGATATCGAGCTAAGCCATTATGATGGCGTTCCAATAATATGAGTATCTATGTATGATAATAGTCGGACATCTTATTAACTCTCTAATCGTCGAGAGCTACTTCATGGTGGATAGGGTTCTTCCTTTCCCGAAGATTCCTCACCTCCCTTCCTTCCTTTTGATTGATCCTCCCCTCACTACGTTCTTCTCTCTTCACATTAATAATACGAAAGAGAAAGTCAAGAATACTAAGAGGTAGCATTTAATAAAGGTGTTACGTCAAATTGCTTTCGGTGGATAGGGTGTAGCATTGTCCCTCTCAACTTTTACTGAAGTGTGTAAAGTTGGTCACTAGTGTAAAGGATGTTGAGACTATTTCTGATCATCGTTTGCGACACTAAGGAGGTACTTATAACATCTCACATGACCCGATTTGAATGAGGAGAACTGATCTACAGAAGTCAAACAACCTTTTGCCATTTGAAAGCACCCAAAAACTGAGTTTTGGAGGAGCTCCCCTTACACTATCTTGGAATTATTTTCTTGTCGGGGAAGCGTTATCGCGGCTCCCCTAGCCCTTTGAGGCTATATATAGATTTTGAGGCGTTGGCCCCTAAAGCTTACTGGGGAATACAGTATACGTGTACGGGGGGTAGCACTGATGCAGGCGTTGTTAAGTGGATTGAGATGAATGGGGAAGACATCTTTTCGTTGTTCTTGGAGAGTTGGATTTGAATCCCTAGTCCGACCATGATCCTAGGGCGGATCCTCGAGGAGGAAAATCCTCACCTTCCCAAGGATATCTCTGAGATTATTTGAGCCTCTCAAAGGCTATATAAGCCAAGCTTTCTAATGGTGAAAGGAAGAACAAAAATAGAGAATCATACCAAACTTACGATCTCATGAGTGGTATAGGCTTGCCAAAATGAAGAAATTACATGAAACTTATGATCTCATAGAATTGGTCTTTGAACTGATGGGAATGCAGAATTACACCAAACTTATGATCTCATAAGTGGGTGGAAAAGCCGAACATATAAGGAAACTTATGATCTTGGAGGAAACACACAGTCAGCTAAAGGGGAGTGATCAGTGAAGCTTTTGTTATCGAGGTTGTGGATCTTTCAGGGAAGGGAGTTTGAATGAAGAGGGACGGCCGAGGCTGGCCATTCACATCTATGATTGTAAGTATTGTTGTCGTCATTCTCGGTAATATGATGCCGCTTGGCACTGTTTATTTCTAGTTTGTGTTCGATACTACATGAACTTATCATTTAGTGATAGATATGTTTTCAACTAATGTCAATAGAGTAGGAGGTAGTCGTATCTTGTTTTATGCGGACACAGTGAGGAGCAAAAGGATTGGGCGCCAACTTCGAATCGCGAGGGGACAAGCGTCGATTAAAAGGTACTTATGATATCCTCCATTCTCATGCATTAGTTCAGATATATTTGAAAGGAAGTCGATTAATCCCGCGTTAAGCATTTTACATCTAGGGTTAAGGTCCAAGCTCTAGAGATTACGTCTACAACGTCCTTGAGGCGGACTTTCCTACAACAAAAGTTAGCGACTCCACTGGGGAGATAACTTCAAATCGAAACCTTGTTTGGATTTTCTCCTCATTATTGTATTAAACCCCTTGATTGTTTCAGACCTGGTTTACCCCTCTTTGATTAATTTCATGAGCTGATTGGCTCCTTGTCCCATCATACTCGGCATCCTTGTCAAGTTGGAACTTCAATTTTGAATTTTCTTGACATTTCAGGAACACAGACCACAAGCCCACGAGTTAGTGTTATCGGGCGCCGACACTTTTAGCTTTACGAGGCTATAGCGCTCTTTTCCCGCCAGCAATGACGCCCGACCTCCTTTGTGAGAAAACCATAAATTTGCATTTTGGATTTACGCCTACGTGTTCTTAGTGATTTATTGAGTCAATTTGTCTTCCTTTTTAGCATCAACATCTATATTTTTGAAAGATAAACATCTTGTTGATTGGATCTGTAGCCTTCTTCACCACACACTAGGTTTTTAGGTTTTCTGTTGGAGGTGAAATTTAGAGATTTATGCATTTGTTCTTCTCTCCTCGTCAGCTGGGTAAAAACCTTGGTGAAGGTCATCAAAGACCTATAGACCTCTTCATCTAGCTTTGAGTCAAGGTCCTTATCCTTCAAATTTTTGCTTTTGGGTGTAAAATTTTTTGTTTCTCTTTGATTGTTTCATCTTTTTCTCTTTTTGTTTTGAGATTGATATGAAGGGTGTATTGTTTGCGTTATACTTGCTTATGCTAGTTTGGTTTCATTCATACAAAAAGATAAATAGCAAGAATAAAGCATGACATATTGATCATCATCCATACTTAAACAATAAAAAGATATCTTCATGATTGATTGAGCATATTAGAAGGCATTTGAAATTTTTGCATTACATCATAATTTGATTGAGAAAAAGAATTGCTTGAGGGCATTCCATAGTTGTGATTGTTAATTGAAAGAGACTCTCTCTCCCTTAGCTAGATGTTCATCTGAAGGAAATGATTGCCCATCATGCTTGATGCTCTTTTAGTCTGAGTCAGAATTCCATTTTGTTTCACTTCCATGCACTTGCTAGTAAAGAGCGACCACTAAAATCAAGCGCTAATTAAAAATTATCTATCTTACATGCTGTGTGGCGAATTTTCTTTGCTAGAATCCTCCACCAGCGATTAGGAATAGATTGTAATTACTTTGGATTAGAACATGAGCGCCAACTCTCGAAGTTTTCAAACAAACATTAGAATCGAGGTTAGGGAGGTCAAATCCGGTTATAGAGTAATAAGTCTGCGGGATGCACGGGGTTACACCGCGAGGTTGCATTGACTGAAGCTATGGGGACTAACCCTCCTTGGTTTAACTGTTTGTGGTGGTGGGATCGTATTATGGGGATCACTTTGGGGTAAAATCCTGATGCTGAGTGGAGCTTCTTAGTTGGTTCGGACGATGCAGATGCGTTGGATACCTAAGGCGGCGTATTCAGCCGGTATTGCGAATTGGTAACCTTAGTGGCCATAATCTTTTAGGTTCTTACACAAGGTGACTGTGAAGGGTTAAGTTTTCACGGTACCTGGAATCAACGTTTTGGCCAAAATCACTTGGGATCCATGGAGGGTAAATCCACAATTATTAAGTGGAAGCTTGCACCAAGCTGTAAGTCCATTAAGCAGGTCGCCATTATGGCTTGTTCCACCATATCCCGCTTTATACGGACTTGATCGCGATGTTGGATTTCATCACCAACTAGTACGGTCATCAAAGAGGTCATGTTTGCTTGGTTGTGATTCTTAGATTCTATTATTAGGCATATGTGTTGTTTCTTTTACTTAGTGGACCTTGGGTCGAGTGAGTGTTAATGGCATTGAATCCTAAGAGTACCAATGGAGGGAACCCTTCTCACGGGAACCTTATACCTTTCCTTCATTTGGAAACTTTGGTCCTCATATGTTGCCACCTTGAGTCCTTCGGGACTCACTATCGGATTACCAGTTTGGTTGTTCCCCACTCCCGTTGATCCCCAAATCACGCCAATGTTTCGATTGCACCTAATGCGCGGATTAATCAGTACACCACCCACACATCAACCTCATGTCAACTTTTTTGCCTTCTTCACCCATCAAAGTCTCCTCCCATTTCTCCTTCTTATCCTAGTGAAATATCTAAATCAAATAGCCAGGATGATCAGAAGAAGAAATGGAAAGAGAAAAGAATAAAAGGACCAAAGACTAACAACATCATATGTTGGTTCTAAGAAACTAGTTATTGTTATTAGTACTGGGAGTGTTGATTAGATCAACAAGATTGAAAGGAACAATCAAAAACCCAAATTCCCTTAGGCCTTTGTAAAGGGTATTATACGAGGGATTGTCCCGGTCTTACCAGGTCTTAGAAATGTGGTCCTCCATCATCGACCTCTGTCGGTCGTGTCGATGATACCCCATCAACTAGTGATGTTAAGGTTGGTAAGAAGAGAAAAATTGTCAAGTTCCTTGCATGTTATGTAAAGGTAATCATTACTCACCTTGCCCTCGCGCGGATGAGGGCTTCTTCTCTTTTGAAAACTTCAACTTCAAAGGTTATCGTAAGCTTTCCTCTGACCCATCATTGGTTGATGGGCTGGTCAATTCGGTTCCATCCCTGTTCAGTCCAGTTGATCAGGTGGTCTGTCTAGTTTCCTCCTCGATTGAAACACAAACCCGAGTAGTTGATCAGTTCCGTCATCGATCAACCCACTCTTCATCAAAAGAGTGAAAACAAAGTGGTCGATCCAGTTCCACCGTCATTATTCTTCCCCTTGATAGATGGCAACTCAGAGTGATCGATCAGTTTCACCATCTGATTGATCCCATTCCTCCATTGAGGAATGCCACGATGAATGATCCAGTCCCTCACCGATTAGGTCCACTCTTCCCTCGGAAGAGGAATTAATTGATCAATTTCACCATCGATTGATCCCATTCCTTTGTTGAGGAATGTTGAAGTGACTGATCCAATCCCTTCCCTCGGTCAATCCCACTTTTCCTTTGAAGAGTGCTAAAGTAGTCTATCAAAGTCCACCATTGGTTGATCGATCCAATCATCAGTCAATCCTACCCTCCTTCTAGAGAGTAAACTAGATCTTGCCCATGTTTTCTTGTTAATACAGACTCTACCATGCAGGGGGCCATTCCTCCTCCTCTGTGGAACCTCTAAGTAATGAGTCCATCCATTTTGATTAGGGTGTGTTAGCTGGACCTCGTCTTCCCTCCCACATTCCTTTCCATATTCTGATCTACGGGTTAGGTGGTGAGGTGCGTTCCCCAATGATAGATGAAGGGTCGTCCGTTAGTATTTTGTCTTATGTTGCTTGGTATGCTTTTGGTTGTCCACAACTTGCACCGGATACACATAGTCTGTTAGCTTTTAACGGAGAACGAATCAATATTTAGGATTCCTTCCTTATTTTCCTGTAACTTTGGTAGGGAAAGCTGTCTTTATCGATGTCATGGTAGTCGAGACCCCTTGGATTTCTCTTTACTCCTTAGGCGAGATTATGTCTATACCATGAAAGCTATTGTATCCGCCCTTTTCCGTGGTGTGATATCTTCCCTCACGATGGAAAAATTGTTACTATTGATCAGCTTTCATTGCATCGGTATTTGGGTTACCTCTAAATTGGTTCTTATAATGGAGCGATTATCACCCCCACCATATTTTAATTATGTGGCATTGTCTCCATGACTTCAACTTCGATGATTTGGATCCGGCAGTTGACATGGCGATCTCGCCGGTGGGATTATTGGGTGATCTCACTTACCCACAATCCCGCGACCCTCGACATGTGTTCCTTCGAGGTGATTATCTTCCATCCGGTGAAGATCTCTTGGAAACCGATACCGGATTTAGATCTCTTGACATGTGGTTATCCTTCGAGGAGCATTATCCTCGGAAGCCATGATCAAGAAGCAATCGCGAGCATAGTTTCCCTTCTGCAGTGGCAAATGAGTTTTAAAAATGAAAACGAGAGACCCGCTAGCTTTCATCTTTGAGGGGGCATGTCAACATGGCTGCTAAGGGGAAGCTTCGTTAAAAAAATGTAAACGAGAGGCCTTGAGCAGTTTTTCATCTACGTAGCAATCTCGTTAAAAATGAAACAACAATCCGGGGATCAAACACGGAACCTTGAGCATAGTTCTTTTCACGTGTCCGAAGCTCGTTAAAAATGAAACAATTACCTCTCCCTTCAAGTTGGGTCTTTTGCGGATCTAGAAGTAGATGTCGAGTCGAGTCTTTCATTAGGTCTCGTTTTAGAACCTTCGGTACGATCCACCTGTATCCTTTTCCTCCATCTAGCCGCGAGAGGTGGTGATTAACCTCCAAAGTGGAATGAATGAATTGAAGCTTGGGGGGCATGTCTCAACAACGCAGTGATCGTGCGGAGCTAAGCCACCCGGTTCAAAATTTCAGGGGGTATCACCAGGGCTTAGTCTTTTTCTTTCTGGGTGCTTTCGTATACCTTAGAATGAAACGGGTAAACTTTATCTCTTTTTGGGACCCGTCTGGGATACGATCACCTGAAAAAGGAACCCACAGGAGTCTCCTTTAAACCCTTCAGACTCTCTAAATGAAAAGATTTTTTTTGAGTAGTCACTTGCTTCCTTTCACACTTTCGTTAAAGTTTAGAAAGTCTTCGGCGATAATTTCTTATACCGGTCACCGACGGACTATCATCACGAAGAAAAGGGCGAGTTCTCTTTTAGGTGTTTTCCAAACTCCTGAAATCGAAACCGAGTTTTACGTCTTTGGACTCGTTAAAGCACCGTAATGAGGGCCCATATGGGAACTCGTCCTTACTTCTTCGGTTAGTTGACAAGGGAAGAGGAACTTTACCGAGAAGGTGAGTTATATCGAGCATGTGTTATCCTCCGGTACCGTTAAATTAAAAAGAGGTACTCATCTATCACGATGGGGGGGAAATTGAAAGGATCAAAATAGCCGGGTCTCTTGAGAACACCATCTAGAACTTCTTAGATTCACCCTTGAACATGGCACTTTGTCACTTTTCACATATCATAATCCAGCTGAAACTCTGCACTGAGCCAATCCCTTTGAGTTTCCTTTCACTCCTTTGGGTCACCCGGCGCAATTCACAGTATCCACCGCGATATCCATTACCTGAGTTTTGGTCCATGTCATGTTTTTGTTGTTTTACCTCGGTGTTCAAGGGAAGTATCCCTTTTGAGTCCAACCATCAAATATCTTGCCTCAAAACACGTGTTGAATTCATCCCATCTAATCGCCAATTACATCTCATAATACGTTTCGTAGTTGTTGGGGGATGCATCAAGGCCCTCCCTACGACGAGTCTATTCTGTCGACCTCAACACATTATCGGGAACTAGACTTAGAAAACTATCCGGTACTTTGGGACTGCATGCCTCAATGGCAAGCCTCCCTCAGATGAGCCGGTGGGTTTACATCATTGACCTCGGTCAGATGATTCCCGCGAATGTTGACTTCATCTCATCTATTCACATTCATTTGAATGTACTAAGTGCATGGGAATCATTGACATTAATGGTGATTTCCCTCGCGCTAATTAGCGATTCACACCATTGACCCGGTATCAAGTGGTTTTACGCCGTGATGCGATGTCAAGACATCTATTCCACATGGTTAGAATCTCGTCACCATATTAAGGATTGGTAAGAATACCCCGGGTTGAGTCATCACTTTGATATATACTTTGCCGAGGCTGCGAAGGAGTTTTTCTTTTGAACAATAGCACATATAATGTTACATAGATCCACTTTGTATTGGTCGTGGCTATGTCTTGTCATCACCATTAGATCCAGCGTATTCTTCCATTGGCTACGATAGGTTCATGTCATTAGAGTATAGATCCATTGTATTTTGGTGGCTATACCATTTTATCAATACGATTATGGATCAGCGGTGTATTTTATATGGTGACCATATCTTGCAAGTCTTGATCCACCCAAGCATAGGTATGCACGCCTTGGGTTTTGAAATATGTCATGATATTTGTTGGATGTTTGTGTGGAACTTCCGTTAGGTTCTCAGAGTCTATACCCTTTCTTGAGCGTCTACCAAAGTATTTGAGTCATCAGTTCACATCTTCTAACTTCATACTGGGGGGCGATTACGGTACCGTCAAAATTGCTCGGTGGATAAGTGTCACATTGTCCCTCTCAACTTTCACAAATGTCTCAAGTTCGTCACTAGATAATGTAAGGATGTTCAGACATAACGTTATGATAACAACACTAAGGAGGCGCTTATAACTATCTCCCGCGATTTGGGAGGAGAACTGATCTGAAGTCAAACAACCTTTTTCAATCTGAAAGCACCCAAAAGCGAGGTTTTGGAGGGCGCTCCCCTTACACTATCTCGGGTACCGGTTCTCCCCAATACCTTTGTCGGGGCGTTATAGCGCTCCGGCCCTTTAAGGGGCGCTATAGATTTTTGAGGCGCCCTAATCTTAGGGAGCTCTAGCTGGCAGCTCGATGGCCCTTTGAGGGAGCCATACCTATTACGCGGGTGGTTGTTAGTTGTTGAGACGGATGGGGGAAGCATCTTTCATTCTTGGAAGGAAGTTGGATTTGAATCTCTAGTCCAACCATGATCCTGGGTAGATCACTCAAGCGGAAGGAAAATCCTCACCTTCCCAAGGATATCTCAAGATTGTTGAAACCTCAAGGCTATATAAGCAAGCTTTCTAATGGTGAAAGGTGAAGAGAATCATTACCGATTTATGATCTCGCGGTGGTATAGGCGCAAATGAAGAATTACACCAAACGCGATCATAAGTGAATGGCACGAGCTGATAAGAATGCGAAATTACATAGGCTTATGATCTCATAAGTGGTGGGGAAAGAACGAAACATATGAAACTTATGATCTTAGAAGAAACTGATAGCCAGCCAAAGGAGAAGTGATCAGCGAAGTTGTTGTTATCGGGTTATTGGATCTTTCAGGCAAGGGTTGAACGAAGAGGACTTATTGAAGCTATGTCGCATTAGCATCTACGATTGTAAGTACTGTGTCGTCATTCTCATTAATATGACTTGCTTGGCATGTTTCTTTCTGGTTTGTGTCGATACATGACTTATCATTGATAGATAGATACGTTTTCAAACTAATGTCAATGAGTAGGAAGTGGTTGTATCTTGTTTTGTCTACAGAATCCAGCGAGGAGACAAGGATTGAAGCGTAACTTGGAGTGTGCAGGGACAAGCGTCGATTAAAGGTACTTACGGTTATTCTCCTTCTCATGCATTAGGCTTAGATGGATTTAGAAGAATTGATTTCCGCGTTCAATCATTTTACGTCTAGGGTTAAGGTCAAACCTAAGAGGTCGATCTACTTGTCCATGATGGAGATTTTCCTACAACAAAGAGAAGGAGAAATAACATTCATAAAGAAGAGTATTAATACATGGATGCACAAGAAAGAAAGAACTCGGTGTTCAAATCCTTTGGCATCGTAATATCATTCATATAAAACATCTCATTCATATCGATCGAAGGATAATGCATTCTATATATAGGTAAGAAAGAAAGAAAGAGGTACGCGTCCACGAGGCTAAAGATAGCCTATGGGACAAATTGCTTTTTCATCCGGCTTTTGTATTTGGCCCTTTTCATGTGAAGTTTTACAATAATCGTTCTCAACTTCTCAACAAACTCTTTGTTGAATAAATTATCAAGAACTAGTTGCCCGGTATCACGCATAATTTTCCTGCCCACTGTGCTTGAGGGGCCTCACATTCTAAAATGGGGTACTTACTGTTTCCACTTTTAGGACGAGCACAAAATACATACTCTTTCTTCCCACTTTTCTTTTAGTCTTTTCGATTGTTTCACAACGGGGTTGATGAGAATTAGTCCTTAATTGAGCAATAATAATTTTAGATCTCCAAGAAATATTGGCCCCCATGTATGCCTTTTGTTGATGGTTATGAGTGGGGTTGAACTCTTCAATGTATTACTTCTTCTTTCTCCCTAGATATTTCTCCCAAGTATGTTTGTGGAACTTTTATCCATAACAAAAATTTCATCCTTACTCTTTGTAGGACGTATAAAGCAAATGCCATTTACTAAACCATTTGTTATTTTACCGCATCCAAGTCTTCTTTCTTTGCACAATCTGTCACTAAACACAACCTTAGGCCATCTACCCTCTTCCATTTTGCTCATTTTTTCAAATGGATTATGACTTTCTTACCATAATTGCTTCAATAGAAATTTTGTTTCAATTAACAGGGATAGCATAAGGAACTGCATTTTAATTTTGAATTTGTTTTGTAATCAGCTGCTTCTGAATTTTCTCAATTTGTTTCCATTGCATCTCGGTTGTGCTGCTAGCCCAATTCACAACCGTAGAGAATCAAGGGAATCACTAGAAGCCCAAAGCGAGTTAGGTGATTTTCAGTCCGAGCTTTTGCCCTCCCTCTACGCCTATTTTTGAAAGGCCAAATGTTTTCCAACCCCTAAAGTTCTTTTCTTTCTACATCCATCCCAACTTAAATTTATGTTGGTCAATTCACAAGGGTATTTGTAGTTTGCAACTTCTTCCAAAATGTTTCCTTCAAAGTAGAACTTATTTTGGTTATGCTTTCTTTTGTTAGAAAACCACTACTTTTGTTTTGCTAATATTGACTTGCATCCCCACCCTTCTACAAAATGCTCAAGGGAACATAGAGTGCTCTTGCAAACCAAGAGTTGATTTAGCAATCAATATAAGGTATTTCTCCTTTACATCATAAGCGGAGAAGGAGATACTTCGTTAAGGGAAGCGTGACAGGAAGGGAATTTGAAGCTAAGGAGTGGATAAGGAGATCTCCATGTGATCATATATAATATTCTATTTCGTACGTGGTTGGACGGACAAAATCATTCCATATCCGCTTTTGAAACATTTATTGAGAGCAGGCAGCACTAATAACATGAAAACGTACTGACCCAATGAGGGTGAGACCAGAGAGAGGTAAGGTGTGGGACCAGGCTTTTGAAACATTTATTGAGAGCAGGCAGCACTAATAACATGAAAACGTACTGACCCAATGAGGGTGAGACCAGAGAGAGGTAAGGCGTGGGACCAGAGGTGGGACAGAGAGACCTCCTCGGGGTCTCACACGCACAAGGTGCACAATGTGAGAGCATGTCCTGTCTATTTGGCATTGCACATTTAATAAATATAAAATCAATCATCTACTCTTTCAACGATTTGAATTGACGACTGCAAAGAAAGGAAGTTCTGCACATGCCACCACGTAATTCTCCATTGGAACACAGCTTTCAAATCGTACTACAAAACTCCATTTATTGAAATATTCTGTAGCACAGCTTTTTTATGAAGCCGCGAACTACAAAAAATTGCTTTTAAATCAATGATACATTGAAAATGATCTGCTTACTTACTGTGTTGTACCATTAATGTAGAGGTATGAGCATCTGCTCCAATCACGAACCAGTTTTCTGAATTGTGTTGTACAATTAATGTAGTGATATGAACATCTGGTCCAATCACGAGCCAATTTTCCACTGCAAAGATAAAGGGTGATAAATGGTTTATAAAACCTCCACAAAGATAAAAAAAAAAAAGTTTCATCTAAGATGTTTAGATTTTTAGGGTTATAGGAAATGTGTTGCAACAGGCTGGGATTTATAATCGACTTTCTGTCACGGGAAATTCTTATTGGATTCATGGCAGGTGCGGTTGTTATAGTGTCCATGTAGCAATTGAAAGGGAATTCAACACTTCACTCGCAATATGGAAATAGTTTTTGTCTTGCTTTATGTTTTGGAACATAAAAGCGAGGTTAGTTTAGTTTAGTTGGCCAGTAAATTCGGCTTTGGTTTTACATATATTTTATTCTCGTTATAACAACGTTGAATTTGAATCACGCAACATGCAAGTGAGGAGATCGATAAGTTTTCATTATTTTTTGTTGTATGGAAGAGAAAGAGGAAGACCCATCTATTATGGGTTTCCGTTGCTGCTCCCTTGACCTCAGTAGTTATAGCTAATGTATTCGTGTTAGCCACGAAAGCTGATAAACACGACATTAGCATTGTAAGAATGCATTATTCCTTCTTTTGATCTTTGATCTCCATGACAACAAGTGGCTTCCTTCACAGACATTGACCCCCACGGATTTCATTTCTGTGTGCTCATTTTATCTTTATGGCCACTGGACTCTGGAATATGGTAACTCACACATACTATTTCGTTTCCTGCAGATTGGTCCCTTGAAAAAAGGGTTGAATCCACCTTCCCTTACCATGCTGCGTTTTAATGGCAGTTACTTAGGATTGGCAATAAAATCCAGGCTTGTCACCGGACTCGTTTCACTGACGGTATTTATTATTAGCATTTTCCATTTTGGTAATACATGAAATCATTTCAATCAATTCCATTGGTATTAAATAATCCTAATGATAATGCTTGTGATAATAATGTAACAGGAATGTATAACAGTGGGGAAAACATTTGCTTCAATCTAAGATTATCAGGTTGATGGAAACAAGGAGATGATGGTCATTGGATTGATGAACATGGCAGGCTCTTGCACTTCCAACTATGTTACAACAGGCATTTATATAGACATGCTCAATTCAACTATCTCTATCTCCAAACAAAAGATAAATTATCCTAATAACATTTATATCAATTAATTTATAAAACATATGTTAAACATATATTTAAACCAATTTTATTTCAAACTGCATTTACTTATTTTCAAAACATATGTTAAACTTCTTTCCCAGGTGGCGGCGGTTCATAAATGCGGGTGTGCGGACCATAAACTATGTCGGTGTCAGCCCGAGGCAGCCTCCCTTTCACCCCATCTTTAAAATTTCATTTTCCTTCTGTAATCATTCGTTCCTCATCTGTATTCTATTTCAATCCTGAAGTCAGAGAATTTCATGTTACTATTCCACTATAGATCTTCATAGGGTTCCCTTCATACAATCCAAGCAGCAGTCATTCATATTCTTCTCTTTTCTCGTCCATGGAAGCTCTCACAAAAATCGTAGCCTGCAATCCCAGATGCCTATGTGTTTCTTCTTAGCTAACCAAAAGCTGAAGTAAAGGATTTATATCACTCTCTTCTTCGGTATCCCACTTAGGAAGTGTGGGTAAGAGGTTAGGCATAGGCCAGCATGTTGATTCCTCATTTATTTGGAATCAACAGAGGACACGGGCACAGTATTCTCCAGGAAGCAGACTGCAGGATTCGAACACAGTCACTGAAGGGACAGGCTTCAGGAACAAGGATTTTATGATAGAAAGAGAAAAGGGTGCGCTGATAGATGGAGTTAAGGCACCTACTAAAGAACTTGGAGTTGAGGCAATTGCTAAAGAACCCATGCTCTCTTTATTCGATGGCCAACAAGGTAAATGCACTCGTAAATCCTTAACCAGGATTATAATTCTTTACAATAGGTAAGCACACCATGTTTAAAATTTGTTTTTTTATTTGTATGCCAAAATCAGATCCCCAAACCCACTCCCCTAAAAAACCAAAAGTATTTTTAGCTAATCTATTTCAGTAGGGTTGTGTTTAATCTGTGAGGCATAGATGATTTTAGGGGTTAAATTTCTCTCATGGGCTAATTTCCCATGGTTTTTCCAAAAACGAGATTCGCTATTTTAAAAATGATTCACCCAAATTCTATAGGATAAAATTATTTTACCTTAAAAATCACCAAAAATTTATAAAAACTATATAAAATACTTAGAAATTTGAATATTTTTACAAAAATATCACCAAACATGTATAGTTGGCATATGAAGGATTAATAAGATTTGCTAAGGTTTCTATATTTTAAAATAAATTTTCATCCTTAAAATCATCCTTGTTGTAAGGATGTCAGGCCACCAACTAATGTTCATTTCCCCTGCAGCCACATATAAGCAGTTAGAGTCCAGCTGCAAGCCCTGGGTGATTTTGACAGAAGAGTATCCCGGTTATGGAAGCTTTGCCAAAATATTTATACTCAGTGGTTGGTTACTCAAGGGTAGTTTCTCCCACACACGTTTGTGCCAAAGTTCTTACATTCAGAGGTCTGTCCCTCAAGGGTAGTTTCTCCTGCACAAGTAGGTGCCAAAGTGCTTGCATTCAGTGGTCTGTCCCTCAAGGTTAGTTTTTCCCGCACAATTAGGCACCGAAGTGCTTACATTCAATGGTTTGTCCCTCAAGCGTAGTTTAGACCCCATAAATTTGCACGAAAGTGCTTACAATCGATGGTATGCCCCTCAAAGGTAGTTTTGCCTGCACAAATTTGCACCAAAGTGCTTACATTCACTGGTGTGTACCTCAAGGGTAGTTTCGCTAGCACAAGTGGGTGTCAAAGTTCTTACATTCAGTGGTCTGTCTCTCAAGGGTGGTTTCGCCAGCACATGTAGGCGTCAAAGTGCTTAGATTCAGTGGTTTGTTCTTGATAAATTGTGAAGCAAGAAATGCAGAGAGAAAGAATACAACAGAAAACAGTATATTAGAATGTAAGAAGAAGAGTACAAAGCGAGTACATGAAGAAGATGTGAAGAAGTTCTGAAGTAGTCCTATGCAAAGGGAAATAGCTGAGCTAAATAGGCTCAAGCAATTCAAGAATAGAAAGTACAGCTGGCCAGGACAGCTGGCAGTGTACAGTCATCCTGTTGAGGTTACATTATATTTAACACTCCCTCTTAAACTCAACAGTTACAAACATCAACACTGATTATGCCTAAGTGTTGTCTCTGAAAATCAAAAACATATTTTCCTAGTGGCTTTGTAAAGATATCAACAAGCTGGTCTCGAGAACCACAGAATTATAGTGCAATATCACCATTATTGACTAGCTCACATATGAAATGAAAACGAGTGTCAATGTGTTTGCTTTTTTTGTGAAACACATGATTTTTGGATAAAGCAATTGTTGAAGTATTATCATAAAAAATAGAAGTTGGATCATTTTTTTATGTGACATATCTTTCAATATTCTTCTCAGCCACACAGCTTGACAAGAAGCTGAGGTAGCAGCAACATACTCTGCCTCTGCAGAAGATATTGAAAAACATTGAGATTAGGTTTGTGCCCAGTTGAAAAACATGTCCATATGTGTTTTTCCTGTCATCTAGGCTACCTACAAAATCACTGTCTGTGTAACGAGAAAGTTGATTACTATCAAATTTAGTGTACCATAAGCCGAAATGAAGAGTTGCTGCAACATATCTCAGAATTCGTTTCGCCATTTTCCAATGAGAATCTTTGGGGGATTCCATGAATTTGGAAACAAGGTTGGTTGCATACATAATGTCAGGCCTAGTTGCTATAAGATACAACAAACTGCCTACTAAACTTTTGTACATGGTAGAGTCCACTGTAGGGCCTTCATCTTTCTTGCTCAATTTTGTGCCTAGGGGTATAGGGGTTTCTGCTGGATTGCATCCTTCCATGCGAAATATTTTAATGATGTCTGTTGCATACTTTTGTTGACAAACAAAAAT
>SNQJ01S0003695.1:35858-47092 GCA_010110895.2 Picea sitchensis | reverse complement strand
TGTCTTTATTATAGGCTCAACACTCATAGGTAAGAGCTATCTTCTTGATTTTGTTGTGAAAATGTTGAAGGAATTGCATGGTGTAGGCTTTGTCGTTGTAACAACCTGAACAAGGTTTCTATTTGTAAATTTGATGATTTGAATCAAGGGAAATGTTTGCACATTAGTTTCTTTTTCCATTTTTTCTTTTGTTGATTTTCAGTTTGCAAAGTCCAAGGTTAAAACACAACTCATTATTTATTGGGCACCTACGTTCCCACCCTGGTTCGTTTTTTTTTGTGAGGTGCCACGGGGGTGGTTGTGAAGCTATATTGTGACTATGGATTATATGGACGAGGATTGAATTGATAATACAATCAATTCTTCCAATTTCCATGGTCTATTTGTTTATGATTTTTCTCATAATGGTCTTTGTGACCCAAGGCACTCCCCAAATTACCGTCCTCAAAAATATCCCTTGAAACCATTCAAAAGGGTAGAAGGTGGTGAAGACTAAAGCTAAATAGTCTCCCTCTGTGTGCCCTGAAGAGAGGGCATGTGTTATCTAGTATTAGCAATTTGGCATTTACATTTTATGTCGCAGGAAAGAGGATATGTAACATTTTTGGGGGGATTGTAAGTTTGTTAGATAGTACACCACTATCAGTGGTGCATGAAATTTATTATGGCTGTGGTCCATGATGTTTTAGTAGGCTTAATCATTAGAGAGAAAACATATTTGGTGATCATAGGGTTCGTAGGAAATTTGCATGTGTTCATGGTATGTTTTATAGAGTAGAGCTAGAGATGAGTGAATAACCTTGATCTCATGTACGGGAGCATAGTGATTAGAGTTCACAAAAAAATTATCCTACAAGGCACATGTTTGAGACAGTAGCTTATAGTGTCTTGGAAATTCTGGGTGCATCTCTTTATAAGACTGGTGCCACCAATATCAAGGTGGTTTTTCAATTCACCGAGGAAGGAGACGGTGAGTTTCCCAATTATTGAGTTTTGTTTCCCATGTCATGATTACCCACATCTGGATTTTTGTTTTTAAAATACACATCATTTGTTTTCAGATATTATTTTGATTTTGCCCTAGCCGAACTCAGAGATTAAGCATAACTTCGTGCTTATTAAGTACCCATGTTTTCGCTATGGCCTGTCAGAATTGTACTGGTTGTTTACAATTTTTTGATGACCATAGTACATTAGTTTATGATTACAATTTGGCTCAAATTGGTTCTGTGACCCTAGATTGTAAGTTTGTTAGATAGTACACCACTATTAGTGGTCCATGAAATTTATTAGGGTCGTGGTCCATGATGTTTTTGTAGGCTTAATCATTAGAGAGAAAGCATCTTTGGTGATCATAGGGTTTGTAGTAAATCTGCATGTGTTCATGGTATGTTTTCTAGACACGAGCTAGAGAGGAGTGAATAACCTCAATCTCATGTACGAGAGCATAGTCATTAGAGTGCACAAAAAACATGAGCATTGGTATGTTTTCTAGATAGGAGCGAATAACCATGATCTTGTGTATAGGAGCATAGTCATTAGAGTGCACAAAGAACATGAGCATTGGTATGTTTTCTAGATAGGAGCTAGAGAGGAGCAAATAACCTTGATCTCATGTACGAGAGCATTGTCATTAGAGTGCACAAAAAACATGAGCATAGAGACATATTGACTATGATACATTTTGATTTCCCTTTTTTAAATAAGAAATAATGTTTAAAATGTTCAAGGGCATGATGAGAAATGTGAAGGCATGCATATCATGCTTGATGATTGAGGCTTCATGTCCAGCCTTGGTTCAGAAAATTTGTAATTTGGGAATTCCATATGTCAAGTCTATGCCCCCATTACTCGAGAGCTTCTGGAAGCCAACACCGTGTCTTTTCACTTAAACTGTAAACAATTACCATTATTACCCATGTTTCAATGTTCATTATAAAGCAAGCATGATCCTCAACTCCCACACACTGCGCAAATGGTTTGACTGGGCTGGGGAATGGTATATGGTCTTCAACTCTAGAAATCAAATTAACAAACTCTGGAAATCAAATTAACAAGCTAACAATTAGTTGGAGGCATTCTTGTAATCTCCTCCCATGATGATGATGAAGAAAAAGATGGCGTGGACCCTCGCACCTCTACCTCTCTTTTCTTCTTCAACTCCCATATGATGATTTTCTCAAAACGATTCCAATTCCCCCAAAATATGGCCACCTCCGATAGGAGGTGTGACCTGCAAGCTAGTAGGTAATGGATGGGTACATAATCAAAGTACGTAGGCATCTCTCGAAAGTTGAAACTCTTTGAAAAAGAGAGTTTTACTTTTGAAGTCGAAACACATATTGCCTTTAACACACATGTCGGTATTACTTAAAGTGTACAAAAAATGGTCAGAGAAAACAATGTTTGGCCCCATCCATTCCCCCTTTGTCGTCATTGTTCCTGTTCAAACCACATCCTGCAGCAACTTTGTTACAATGATCCACGTTCCAAGAGTGGAGTCTTAAAGTTGCAAACTAAACTTGTCATTAGTCATTAGGTCACCCATTACTCCAACTATGTATGTCCCATTTTTTGGCTCCCTAATGCCTTCCATAGGGTATTGGTACGCACATAACAAGGGAGGAAGTCAGGATTTTGCTCCGCTCATTCATCTCCCTTTTCTCCTTCTGCTCTCCCATCACCAATTCTTTAGCCTAAACTAGCTTAAGCCATCTATATAGCTTCTCTATCGATTATTCATCTTGCTCCTTCATCTCCTTTTTCTCCTCCTCTTCTATCATCCACAATTCTTTACCTTGGACCATCTTCTTCACCCCCTTCTCCTCATCTGGTCACATGTGGGTCACGAGTTATTTTTGCTCGAGTTTGTCCAAGCTGAACAATCTACATTGCTTGTAAAATTGAAATTTTTCAATAGTCAATTTTTTCCAAATGTTTTTCTATATACAAATTTATCGAAATATAAAATCCATAGGAATCAAAGTGGAACAGTTTGTTATCATATATAACTCTACACATTAAAATGCTATCAAATACAAAATGACATTTATAAAATTGAGATTTAAACATTAATTCTTATCTAAAAAAGAAAATCAAAATGTTTCATAGTCAAGATGTTTCTATGTTCATGTTTTTTCTACACTAATGACTATGCATAGTCTTAAATGAGTAACTTGCACAATTTAAATATCTATTCGCATGTTTGTGTCCTTTTGTAACTTCCTCAGTAGGGAAATACCCATTCACTTGCATACTCTCCCATGTATTTTTTCAAGTTGTCCTACAAGCCACATGTTTGAGACAATAACCTATAGTGTCCTGAAAATACTGGGGTGCCTCTGTTTATAAGACTGGTGCCACCAATATCAAGGTGGTTTTTCAATTCACCCAGTAAGGAGATGGTGAGTTTTCAAATTATTGAGTTTTGTTTCCCATATCATGATTACCCACTTGGAAATATTGGGGTGCCTCTGCTTATAAGACTGGTGCCACCAATATCAAGGTGGTTTTTCAATTCACCCAGGAAGGAGATGGTGAGTTTCCCAATAATTGAGTTTTGTTTCCCATATCATGATTACCCACACCTAGATTTTTTTTTGAAAATTCATATTATTTATTTTTAGATATTATTTTGATTTTGCATTGGCTGAACTCGAGGCTTAAGCATAACTTCGTGCTTATTAAGTACCCATGTTTTCTCCCTGGCCTGTCAGAATTGTACTGGCTGTTTACAATTTTTTGATGACCATAGTCCATTAGTTTATGATTACAATTTGGCTCAAACTGGTTCTGTGACCCTTCAAAGTGCCTTGGCTAAAAGAAATGAAATGTCTTGTTTTAAATACAACCTCTACCTGCATCGTTGTTGGCTCATTTTGTTGTTTCCAGTGGTCTTTGATAATGATGAGTATTTCAGTTATATGAAATTGAGATAGAGTGTTATATGTTTTGAATCCGAGATAGTGTCATAGGAGTGGCTCGTTGGAGGTGCATTAGTTTATGATTACAAATTGGCTCAAACTGGTTCTGTGACACAGGGCACTCCAAACCGCCTTGCCTAAAGAAACAAAATGAGTTGTTTTAAAGACGGGATCTACCTGCACAATTATTGGCTCATTTTGTTGTTTTCAGTGGTCTTTGATAATGATGAGTGTTTTCATTATATGAATTTGAGATAGAGTTTTATAAGTTTTGAATCTGATATAGAGTGTTATATGAGTGGTTAGTTGGAGGTGCTTCTAGTTGGAAGGCAGGGTTCAATAATTGTACACATGATCTACCAATAAAAAAGTATCGATAGATCATAGGGCCACATTTTCATGTCCAATGTGTGCTATCCCTTGTAATTATTGGAGCCATTTTTCCTGAATTAGGTTCCAAATATTATTATGGTAATTTATGATCAGAAACAAGGACCTTACTTTGAAAGATCGTTGTGCTAGGGTTTCAACCTCGTACCCAACCGCCTGTCCTGCAACTGTTGCGCTCATGTAAATCAAGGGAGGGGGGGCACTCGCCCCCCTACTACAACACTGTCACGACCAAGGAGCACAGCCCCAACCACTTCAAACAACTGACCTTCGAACTTTTGAAAGGAATGCGACAGATAATCTTGGAGGAAAAAATGTCGAAGGAGAGGCCGATGGAAATCGATCCATAAACCAGTCACCTGAAAACTACTCGCACCTGGATACCTGACAAATGCATTCYGCAAGCCTCGATCGCCCCCAAATATATCATCAACTCTCCGAGAATAGAAGATCAGAAACAATATATGAGATATTTTGCTCTGATAGGGAAATTMTTGGGGCTATGGCCCTCAGAAAAAGACTTGGTCAAATGGATTCAGTACTGGTGGAAGCCTAAGGGTCACTATGACCTCCAACTTGGATCAAAAGGCTTCTTTACAATAATACTGCACAACCTGGAGGACATAAATTGAATCTTCGAAGGAGGGTCATGTTTCTACAACTCGACAGGCCTCTTCCTTCGCTTCTGGACGGAGAGATTCATCTCAGAAAAAGGAAGACTTCACCTATGCCCCGGTCTAGTTATGACTATACTCACTCCCATAGGAATTCTGGCTTGAAGAGATCCTAGCAAGAATTGGCAATTCCATATGAATCTACGTCAAAGCCTCAGAGGCGATAAGACAACGAAGGTATATTGCTTATGCCCGCATTTGTGTTTATTTGAATATCTCTAAGCCCCTCCCCRGAGCCATCACCTTAGATTACCAAGACGAAGAATGGTCCCAAACCCTCGACTATGAGCACATTCCCTTTCGTTTTCGCAAATGCCATGAACATGGACATCTCTTCCACGAATGCCCTTTAAATAACCCTACCAAACTTTCTCTAGAAGACCTAGACAGATCCAAGGATGGTTTCACCCAAGTCACGGGTCAACGAAGACACCCAACGAAAAAATATCCACCTCAGACCCCCTCTGGACCCCCTACCAAAAATTCCTTTGAATCCCTTCAAACCACCTCGGATACCC
The DNA here is from genome assembly GCA_010110895.2 of Picea sitchensis. Lineage (NCBI taxonomy): Eukaryota > Viridiplantae > Streptophyta > Pinopsida > Pinales > Pinaceae > Picea > Picea sitchensis. The sequence continues at coordinate 41,587 of SNQJ01S0003695.1, read as the reverse complement.
TCTCCTCTTCAACCAATCCATTGACAACCCCAACGATCGACAAAAACCCCGACATTCCTGACCACATTGTCTCAGCTTATTTGCAGCCAACTGATCACTGAGCCCTCCCTCCTTGAAAACATCGGATTCGATATAGGAGATCTAGATCGGGACCTAGAGGATCAAGAGCTAGCAGGTATAGATATGGCATATCTGGAACAAGCCTATCGCAAGCAGCAACTATACACCATCCCACCAGATCAACTGCGCAAAGTACACAAAGTCTTTCTCAACTCCTCGGCAGGAGGATCATCCTGCGCCAACTTGAATCTAGGAATCCAAAAAGGCACTTCCAAGGAACAACGAAAACCTGCAAAAGATGAGAAAAAGAGAGGATGAAATCCAAAACACCAACTCATTCAAGATGTTGGCAACTTCCTCGTTAACTGAGGACAAATTCATCTAATCTCGGACAACTTCCCTCCCCTCCAACCCCCATCGTCCTCATGAAGATAATATCTTGGAATATAAGGGGTCTTAACGCCAAGAGAAAACAAGATCTGCACAAAGAGAGAATCAGGAAGGATCAACCAAACATATTTCTCCTGCAGGAAACAAAGTGTGCAAGAGAGGAAGCTTCTTCCACTCTTCAAAAATGTTGGAAGCAAGCCCAACAGGTGGTAGTGGATGTCAGAGGGGCAGTGGGTGACTTAGCCATGCTCTGGAATCCAAACACAGTTTTATTGAATGACTTCTTCACTTCCAAATGGACCATCATAGCCTCCTTCTGCCTCATTGGCTCAAACAAACAGGGCTACATCACAAACGTCTATGGACCTCCTCGACCAGGAGACAAGGAAGCCTTCCTTCACCATATGGATTGGATAGCCAACCACATCGGATCCCAACGTTGGATCCTCGAAGGAGACTTTAACATGATCACAGGTTTGGAGGAAAAAAAGGGGGGCACTCGCACCTTGGGTAACGACAATGATCTTTTCAACCATACCATTAGCCTACTGAAACTTATTAACGCTGGCACGGACAATGGGCCCTTAACCTGGTCCAATAGATGCTCGGGGGCTTAGAATGTCTCCAGCAGATTAGATCACTTTCTCATTTCGGAAGCCATAATGTTGGACAACCTAGCCTAGAATGCCATGGTCATTGACACCCTGGGGTCGGACCATTGGTCGATACTATTGATTATTAAATTATGAGCTTGATTTCTTATGCGGATTAATTCTTTTATTTTCTTCAATACTTTGATTCCAGCTTAACACACTCCAACAATTTCAAATCATAATCGAATAGAAATAATTATGTAGATAAGTAAACATGCATATCAACAACACATATACCCTAGGGAAACCTTGTACAGGGAGAAAAACCCCAGCAAAAAATATTCCTTTATTGCATTAATAATGTAAGATCTCTTACAAATATCCACCATGAATGTACTTCTCTCAAAGAGCTTGTCAAGATGACTCTGACCTGACAAAGACTTACAAGACCTTGCTGAAATACACCTTTGATATGTTGCCTCTTTATCACTGTTGTGCTCCTCTATTACTTCACCCTCAACCTGCATATGAAAACTCTGTTTCAAAATTGTGTTGCAAAATTGTTTTGAGGAGAGGGTTCGACCTCTTCTTATATAGGCTGAAGAGGGGAAGAGGAGAAGCTTAAAATAGTAACCTGATTGCATGCATTAGTCATAACTCAGCTTCATACTTTAGTTCGAACTTAGAACTAGACTTGAGATTGGTTACAACTCAGCATTACACTTTAGTTTGAACTTTAGAACTAGACTTGAGATTGGTTACAACTCAGCATTACACTTTAGTTCGAACTTATAACTAGACTTGAGACTGACATGCTTTAGTTCGAACTTAGAACTAGACTTAAGACTTTAGTTGCAACTCAACATTACACTTTAGTTCTAAGATAGAACTAGATTCAAGACTTTAGTTGCAACTCAACATTACACTTTAGTTCTAGACTAAAGGCTTTAGTTGCAACTCAACATTACTAAAAACAGAACTAGACTGAAGACTTTAGTTGCAACTCAACATTACTAAAAATAGAACTAGACTCAAGACTTTAGTTGCAACTCAACATTACACTTTAGTTCTAAAATAGAACTAGACTCAAGACTTTAGTCGCAACTCAACATTACTAAAATAGAACTAGACTCAAGACTTTAGTTACAACTTAACATTACACTTTAGTTCTAATGTAGAACTGGACTCAAGACTTTAGTTACAACTCTTGACAAGGAAATTCGAAATTCTCTTCATGGTGGATAATGTTTACACGTGCCAACACACTAGATCAATACAATTACATCATTTGCAATATTAGGAATATCATTTGTTTCTGGCTCATAGGAATTTTACATTCAACCTAACTTTTGCTAGATAACTTGACTTTTGCTCATGGCTCACAAGGTTTGACTAGGCTCACAGAGGTTGTATGTTCCCCCTGACTTTTTCACTAGTCTGTCTATGCTCACAGAGGTTGTACATTCCCCCATGACTTTTGCACTAGACTGTCTATGCTCATAGAGGTTGTACGTTCCCCCTGACTTTTGCATTAGACTCACATAGCATCTCGTTCGTCCTGAATTTTGGTTTGAATCACAGAGTTTGTTTGTTCCCCCTGGATTTTGTCAATATCTCACAAGACTGGTTGATTCTCCAAATCTCCCTAGCTAGCCTCAGGGTGGCCCATATGGCCTCTCATTGGAGAATGACTGTCGATGCTGCCAAATTTAACACTGACTCTCAACATTGATGGCACCCCAGGTAGAAAACCCTTCCACTTTGAAAAATTATGGTTAACACACCCAGACTTCCAAACAAACATTCAATAATGGTGGGAAGAGGCGGCCACTCAAACAAGAACCTCGATGTACAAATTTCAACAGAGGCTCAAAAACCTCAAGATTCAACTCAAATCTTGGAACAATTCCACCTTTGGCAACATATTGCAAGTGTAGGTAAGTCTCAATCAACAAATGCAAACTCTCCAACAACAGRTTTGGTCTCAAGGACTGACAAACTCCCTAAAGGAGCAGGAATTTATACTAAACAACAACAACTCCCCCTCGTACTTATGGCCTATCGCCCTTTGCAACGTCATCTACAAACTCCTAATGAAAATCATTGTAACTCGCCTCAAACCTATCCTTCCATTCCTTATCTCATCGGAACAGTCTGGTTATGTGGAAGGCAGACAAATCCTGGATAATGTCATCTTGGCCCCCTAAATCATTCACTCTCTACACACAACAAAAACTCAAGGTATGCTCCTAAAACTGGATCTCTCTAAAGCCTTTGATAAGTTAATTTGGAGCTATTTGAGATCAAACCTCTTCACCTTTGGCTTTRATGCTATATAAGTCTCCTGGATTGTCAATCTTACTTCCTCAACCCTGTTCTCCATTCTCATCAATGGTGTTCCGACGAAACCTTTCTCCCCCTCATGAGGAATAAGGCAAGGTGACCCACTCTCGCCCTTCCTTTTCATCCTTATGGCAGAAGGATCGAGTCATACTATCAAGGCGACCATCACTGATCATTCTCTCTCTGGCCTCACCCCCCCATGGCATCTCCCCCACTATATCCCATAGTCAATTCGTGGACGACATTTTCTCATGGGACTTTCTACTGCCAGAGAAGCTCTGCGTTTTAGGTCCATCATCAACCTCTTCTCCGAAGCCTCGAGCATGGAGGTGAACATGACCAAATCTCACTTTTTCTTCTTCAATACGCCTCCTGAGATCCAAAACCACCTCACCCAAATCCTGGGCTTCACCCACAGTACCCTCCCCTCTGTTTACCTGGGAATCCCCCTCATTGATAATCCACTAAGAAATGCTTCGTGGGACTCCCTTCTTTCCAACTTCCGCAAGAAACTCTTCTCCTGGACCTTTCGTTCCCTCAATCTGCTTGGGTGCCTCATCCTCCTTAAATCAGTTTTACAGGCCCTCCCAGTCTATGCTACGCTTTTTCTGCCCTGGCGGCCCCAAATTTCATTCTCAACACTCTAAGAAACATACAAAGAAGCTTTCTCTGGCAGGGCACCAAAGTGGAGAAAATTTACCTTGGTAAGCTGGAAAAAAGTCTGCAAACCAAAGTTCTTAGGGGCCTTGGCCTCAAAGACCCAGCCATACTCAACAAATTCCTCAGTGAAAAACTTTGGTGGCGATGGTTAAAGAGACCCCAAGACCTATGGGCACGTCTATGGAGAAAAAAATACACCCCCACCTTCCCCGAAAAAGAGCTCATCAGATGGAGTGGTCAGTGTCTGGGCTCACTCATCTGGAATGCAGCCAGAACCAATTGGGGACTGATCACAGACCATGCATTTTGGGACTTGCAAAGTGGGTCTTCGACACTTTTTTGGAGTGATTCTTGGCAACAACTTCCAACCCTAAATACTGATCTGAATCTCAACTCCTTCATTCCCTTCACCACTAAAGCAGGACTCACCAAAGTGAAGGATTACTGGACCCCAGATAGCCTAAGGGAAATCTGGCGCACCTGTTAGAATTCACAGGAGGACCTCAACATCCTCATTGATCTAAATTTCCAACCTCTGCATGCACACCTCAACTCGCGAAAAATTCTCAGTCGGCATAGAAATGACATCCTCAGATGGGGACACTCCACCATAGGCACCTTCAACATCTGAGAAGCGTACCTCCTAAGAGCAGGCCACAACTCCCTACAACGGGAAGATATTTGGAGCAACATCTGGGAAATAAAATCCTGGTAAAAAATCAGCACCTTCCTCTGGCTTGTTGCGCACAACAACATTCTCACCTGGGACAACCTCAAGAAAAGGGGCTTCATCGGCCCATCCAGGTGCTAGCTATGCGGTTCAGAGGAGGAGACTCAAAATCACCTCCTAAACTTATGCACCTACAACTCGAACATTTGGGACCACAACACTTAACTAATGAGAACCACATACATGAATCACACGGGACTCCAGGAAACAATAGCAGGTTGGAGAAGAACGACTTTCAAATGCCCAATCCTCAACAAAATCTGGCAGTTGCTACTGGGTTTCATTATCTGGAAAATTTGGAAAGAAAGGAACAGACGAATCTTTCAGACAATCACCAAGACCTGGCAAGAAGGTTGGACCACAATCCACTCCAATCTCAATGAAACCATCTCCCTACACTCCTGGACGACTCAAGATCTAAACTACCCCCTTAATGAGAGTCTCATCCTTGATGCCTGGAAGCTCAGTCTCCACCCCACGATCTCCACTGTTGTCTGATGTAAGCATAGCCCCACCCACTGGGAAGCTCCACCCATAGGGTGCCACAAACTAAACTTCGATGGGGCCTCCAGAGGGAATCCATGACTTGCAGGATACAGTGTTGTCATTCATAATAGCAAAGGGGAAATCCTACACATCACAATAGGAAACCTTGGGCACAACACTAACAACACTGCAAAAGTTTGGGGACTCCTCTGTGGCCTACAAGTGGCCACATAACAAGATCCATTTCCTATCATAACCGAGGGGGACTCGCATAATGTCATCAATCTCCTCTCCCATCTCCTTAATGGGGCTAACCCATAGAATATTGACTCATGAATGGGCTTATCAAAATCAAATCCACTCTACAACCACAATGGGTAATCCACCCCTCCCATGTTCGGAGAACGACAAATCAAGTGGCTGACTTGTTGGAAAATATCGGGGTGAAGCTGGAGGAGGGTGTCTTC
>SNQJ01S0003694.1:222680-253562 GCA_010110895.2 Picea sitchensis | reverse complement strand
CAAATCCTTCAACACTAAGAGATCTATCATCACCAACAAATATTTTCTTGGTGTTACATTCATTTAGAGTAGAAAATATGTCTCTATCCTTAGCCATATGATAAGATGCTCCAGAATCAATAAGCCACTTATCAGAAGTAGAACTAGAAGGTGTATTGAAGGAGAAACCAGAAGCAGAAAGTGCATGTCCATGAAAAGAAGAAGAAGAAGTAGGATCAATATTGATGTTGTTCTTCTTCATCGATGCTTCTAAAGCTGCCATCTTCTTGAAACATTTGGACTCATCATGACCATCTTTATCACAAAAGTTGCAATGTCTGTCAGTCTTATTATTTTGATATTTTCTTCCTGTTGATGGGTCCTAAATCCCTTGATTCAATAGTAGGAACCAAACTCACCATCGAGGCCCAATTAGACTCTATAATGTTTAAAATGGAATGGTTCTCTAGATCTTGCGATCCGACCAATTTATCGATGGGCTTTGTGTTTTCTTGTGAAGGCTCTTCCTTTAGTTAGGACTATTTTCTTCTGTATTTTATCTTGGGTGGGGCTGATATGAAAGATGCAAGCCAGTATAAACCATCTTGAAAAACAATAGGATTAAGTTTTAACTACTGGGAAAGAGGTTAAGATTGAGATAACCCGTTGCTCAACATGAAAAAAATTACTCTATACCACAGGCCTAGTACTAATACATTAACCATGTGAGAATCCAATTACTGTCTAAGAAACTAACTATCAGAAATAAAGCACATATGTAATAAGATAATGGAAATAAAAATAATTCGTCTACCATAACCATGCATCACATAATCACACAATGATTTATCTTCATCATTAAAGCAAATAACATCAATACATTGCACCAGATAACTTGACAACATTATTAATTTCTCTTACTCATTATTGCATCATTCATGAAACATGATAGGAAGTATTTATTCTCCAAGTCCAGTCACATGCATCTGATGAACATATCTTGTATTTTGTCTAGAAGGACTTCTCAATTCATAACAGTCTCAAAATAATTCTTAACAACCAAAAAGAAAGAGTTCTTACAACAACCATCGATCCTTTGTTAATTGGCCGGTGTCTTTATTTATAATATAAAGTTTTAACTGAAACTAACGACTAAGTGCATTTTAAACAAAACAAAAATCACCACGTGGATTTATCTTCCAACATCTTCTTTAATAGTCATCCTAAGATACTTATTGGAAAGGGTGACTTCTCTCGTATTCAGTCTAGCTGAAAAATAGTTCTTCACAAGTTTGGGCCCATAGAAATCTATGTTGTTCCATCAGGGATGCATATGTTCCCTTGACGTCTACAGCATGCGCCTGATACTTTACTAAACTGGAGTTCAGTTGTTGTAGCATGGTTCGGTCTCTAATCGGATGTTTTGTGAATTGTTTCACTTGTCCTGACCACGCATCAGCTATATTTGTGAACTCTTCGGTCCATAGCGCATCTTGTTCAACTTACAGTTTGACCACGTCGCTTAGGTCAATGAAATTATTGGGGGTGTTGAACTCAGGGAGGCTGACATCCTTCATTATTTTTCTAATTTTATCCTAGTGCTTCTTACACCTGGTCCATTGTTCTTGGATCTCTCGATGTGGGTCCCGAGACTCCTAGCCCAATACTCAGTTGGTCGCTTCATGCGATTAAGACTACTTTGCCTATCATCTGAATGCCATGTTTTTCCTTTTCACGACCTTGTTGGACTGCCTCAATGTACTCGAGTCTTTCTACCGCTTGTTGTGCCCTTTGATACCATCGTTCCATCTCCTTTCATGTATCGAGTGCCATGACAGTGTCCTCCTAGAAATCATCCATGTTTTCAGTTAACATGTGTCTTTCCTTCTTAAACTCATTGTAAACTCCTACAAACTCAGATTTCATATACACAATGGTCTGCATGGTGCCTTTTTAGTATTCATAAAGATGGCATAATTTCTCGAGCTCTTTTAGGGCAGCGGTTAGTTCCTTTTCATCTCTCTTGGATCTATCCAAGGTGGAATATGAGAGGGATTTTCGTACGCTGATTAGTTTATATGTCTGGGCATCTACTGTGTTGATCAATTTCTCCCTTGTAGTAACTAAGATGGAGTGATCCAATGAGATCCTTCTTTTCTTCGCAGTCCTTTGAACAATGGCCTTTCTTTTTTGATTGTAGGAGATCGCATAAATAGTTTCTACCTCATCTACTAGCTTTGGTATCTGTTGATCTCCCCATGTTATTTTGTTTCCCAAACTATCAGTGGTGTATATTTGTTCAATATTAGGCTCTCGAACTTCGTCACTGTGCCTTGTGGGTCCGACTTCTACTTTTCCCTCATCAGGGATTTGAGTAATGGGAAACATGGAGGTGTCAGGAATAGACTCGTTGCATATTTTCTCATCGGCCACAAAATTGTTGATTTCCTTTTGCAAGGATCCTTTCTTTGTCTCCTCTGGTTAAGGATCGTCATTCGGATCTACTTCAATTTCTGATTCATTGGGTTCTTTTGTCCCGAGGCCTCTTTCAGCTTCTGTTTTATTTTGCAACACCTCCTCATCTTGAACCTTGGGCTCATGGGAGGAAACTTTTTCAGGACCCTTTTTCTCTTGGACACGCACAAGGGAGTCATGAGATGGTTCTGGGATTTCGTCGTCGCTATATATATATGTATAAGTTTGCTAAGGGGATTAGGCGCTTGTGTTTCTATTGAAACTCGACCTGTCTCTATTTGACTTGTCCTGTCCATAGGGGAGTTGACTGGTGATGTTGTAGATCCAGTGTTTCCTAACCCGTCGGTGTTCCCAAGGTCTATGGAATCAGGGTTGCTCGACTCCGTCGGGCTTCTTTCTAGGGTACTAGTTGGAAGCGCGGATGTTATGATAAGGTTAGGATCATTGTGAATCCATTTCATTAGAAGCCATATTTTCTAGTACAAAAGTGCACCCATCCCCTGTGCAACTTGAACTTCAGGGAAATACCTGATTTGTACCAGAGATTCCTGATAAACCGTGGCTGCCTTGATGTCCTCTTGGGGATCACCTATTCCTTCACCCAATTTAGATGCTATAGTTCCTTCCTGAGCTTTGAGAATTTCTTGAGCTGTCTACTCCAAAGATGTCGCTTTCTCTTCCCAACTCATAGCTTTGAACCTAGTCATTCGAGGATCAACCCTCCTTGATGCCACTTCATCCCAGTCTTGAGTGTTTTCAGTGAAAATTTCATCTTCGAACCAATCATGGGCATAAGGCCAACAGGATGATACCTGCAATGCATGTTGTCGGACCAGTCCCTTGGGATCGTGTTTGCGAAATCGGCCGGTGCAGAACTATAATTCTAGTTGACTCAGCCTTTCTTTCTTAGCATGCACGGTATCATTGACCACGTAGAAGACAATATGAAACCCATACAAAATGAAGGCTCGCTTCTTGTCCTTTTCTAAAGTGGCATTGTATCCTTGCAGGATGGTCTGGTAGCAAATTTCCCCTAACACTAGTCATTCGGGAACATATATGGGTAACAAATGGGCTGCCCTTGTGGCTCCAAAAACCCTGATGTAGGTTTCACGCTCGTCTAGATACCAGTGACCCACTTTGGATATAACCTTTTTTTCTTCTTTTGACAGCCTAGGGCACTTTTTCCTGAACAACAAAAAATAGATATGTGCAATAAAATGGTCACAGATAAGAGCATATGATTTTTTGTACATGTTATCCCATAAGATGTTGAAGTATACATGGACCAAGAGCTTCGAGGAGTGCCAGTTCAAGTTCATTCCATAGAAAACGTTCCTGGCGCAGATGATGTCTAACAGATACGAGGCTATGTAGAAGGAGTGGGTTTCCCCCTCTTTTGGCGTATGGTCTTGTCTTATGCAGGTGCTCAACTATTTGGAGATGATGGCACCCCAATTGAATCTCATGCCTAAAATGGCCACCGTATAAGCTAGGGGCATCCAATCCTCTAAAAACTGGGAGCAATATTTCTCCCCATGCAACCTACAGAGAAGAGCCATCAAATATATGTATGGTTCCCTTAGATTGGTGGTTGGGTACCAGCCGATAGTCTGGTTCATGAATTTTTTATCTTCCCTCCACCACGATGCCATGATTTTGCTGGTATCATGTGATGCATAAAAACTCAGAATGAAATCAATGCTCAACTTTTCTTCCAACTCCCTAAGCTTGTAGTAACTCTGAACCTCTGATGGAAGGAAAACCTCAACTCATCCACCATTATCATCATTAATCAAACATTTATGTGCATCAGTGTGGTCAATGAGCCAATTTAGGAGCTCAATGCAAGGAAACACCAGAGTTTGGATTGCCACCATGTGTAGATAATCCCTACAGATGTTTGGGAGTACATCATCATTGAGCTTCCTTGTATCAGGATCATTGAGCGGGGTATACTCGAGGGGTTCTTCTTTCTTGATCTTCTTAAACAATTCTTCCTAGCGAGGGAATGTTGTTTTGGCTCCAATGTTTTCCTCTATGTCCCCGAAGGTCGAGGGTTGGATGAATGCCTTCTTGGTAGTTGTATTAATGATACGTACTGGTCTGGGGGTGAATTATAATTGTCTTGCAACTTTTGGGGAGGAGTCCTCTCCTTCTTCTAGTTCTTGCAGAGGCATTGTTCCTACAATTAAAAAAACCTTTAAACTTGTGTACAGAGAAGAGTTGGGTTGAGAACATGAAAATGAAGAGTAAAACACCACGAGTGGATACATACCTATAATGCTTGCTAAGATGGTTGTCTAATACTCACTGAACTTTGGAAAAATTCTTCGGATCGTTAGCCCTTCTCCCATGTTCATTCTGAACTCTTTGTCGTGAAAAATAGGATCACACAAAATGACCTCGACAACATATAACATGAGAGACTCTATCCGTCGCATCAACCAATTAATACGAGTAATAAATTCAATTCAAAAATAAACTACCATCGGTTCTCCGCAATTAAATTGTAACTGGTTGACGACGGAGGTGCAGAGGCAGATGCATTGTATCGAAAAATTTTAAACGATTTATTTTGATCCGTGCAAGGATTAGCATCTAATGTGCGATCCACAATTTTATTAACACCTTAAATGCGATGTACCTAGCGAATCCGAGGGTTAAAATGTCTTATCACGTCGTGTCTTTCTGGCTTGGAGGTCGGGGATGGACATTTTAAAAAAGTAAAATTAATGTGTATTTTATTTCAAAAATCCCCGACACCGAAATCACGTCGGGTGGCAACGGTCGACGATACTGCTCCTCTCCTTATGCGATACTTAATTTTTTGTTTTTCTACCAAAGCTGAACAAATCAGTCTTCGGCGATACTCCTGCCAAAGTTTAATTGCAAAAAGGAAATACCTTTGTCTGTCGACGCCGATGAAGATTGGTGTTCAACTATTTTAAACTTCTCAAATGATTTTCGTCACCTTTAATCTTTACCGATGTCAAACTTCTAAGCATGTTGGGGAAAGTTTTAGTTTGTCAATTCCTTAAGTAGTTGTTAAATACCATTTAATGGTTAATATGATTCTTTGTTGTATGTTCAAGCAAACTTAAAAAAAAAATATGAAAAATAAACGCATGTATTAGTTTCATACTGAAGGAAAAAAAAACAATGCAAAGGATCAAGTGGTACCCAAAAGTAAAAAAATGGACATAGACTTTTAGGGTGTGTTGAGTGCTCAACACCTCCATTGTCTCCATTCAGAGAAAAAGTTGTCTAAGTGGGTTTGGGACCCTTATATTGCTTCTTGTTGTGGCGAGGATGTTGCTTCTTGGGATTCTTGGGTTTATCTTTCTGCTAGGCAACTAAGGCTTTGTTGGAGGTACCTACAGTGTTGATCACTCCAAGTTGTACAAGATTATCTTCCTCTCTAATCAAAGCAACACAAAAGGACTCAAGAGTGGGTTTTTCATAATCTTTCCCTAGAGCCTCTCTCATGGTATAAAAGGTAGATACAAACACAGAATATGCACTACCTAGCTTAGAAAGAATAAGATAGATGCAACACTCTTCCTCCATTTTTATCTTACATTCTTCACATAAAATTTTGAGTGTTTTAAACCTAGATAGATAGTCTCCAAGGAAAGAAAAATCACTTGGACTCACGGTCAGTACTTTATTTTCTAACTATTTTTCTTGAATAATATTGAGTTTACCAAACACAGATTCAATCTTGTCCCAAGCTTCTTCGGGGTCATCAATTTCTTGGAGGTGGTATCTTAAATCAGGAGAGATGGACATTCCGATTAGTCCACGCGATTCATCACTCCTATTAGCCCATTTTTTTTTCTTATCATCATCAGTGGGTTCCTTTTCCTTTCCCAAGGTAATCCGGTACAAGCCTTTACTTCTTAATAAATCTTCCATATGAGATTTCCATTGGAAGTAGTTGGTGCTGGTAAGAAAAACATTACTTGTAGAAGCCATATTAAATATCAAAATAACATGGATATAAAAACTAAAACTGATGATTTGGATGGAAATATCTAAAAAATTTATGCGGTTTTAAAAAAAATGACACTCAAAATAGACTTTGGATGTGAGAGTTATGCCCTTTTAAAAAAAGGCATAAATGGTAATCAAATGACCACGTGATAGTGTAAGCTACTTTATGAAGTGACACACTTTTATAAAGAGAAGCAAAGATCACTTTTACAATGAAGTTACTTTATAACATAAAAGTTGCATGCAAAATAAACAACTCTAAAATAAAATATTAAAACTACTTATAGTGATTCACTTGTATACTTGAAGTGAAATACACTTTACAATTTTAACATGAACTTTTTCAAAAAAGGTAACAAAAGAGATACTTGAACCCAAGACCTCTTACTTAATAAGACAAATTTTAATCAAATGGTCTATCAAAACATATTGTAACATTCAGAAGGAGGATTGTTGTTGTTGTGGTTATTGAAGATGGCCTTGGAGAGCGTGCTAAAAAAAACTCTTTTCACACAAGACAACAATTTTGCTTCTCGATGACAACAAGGGTTAGATCTCGGTTAGCTTACCTGGAAGATGCACCTTTTCCTATCTGTTTCTAATTTTCCGAGATAGCATAGGGCGCTGAGAAAAGAGAATACGCATATCTAAGCGAGTAGCAACCCGAAAACAAATAATATCAAACCGAAATAAAACCAAAATAAAACTTTGCAGAAATTTAAAAAATGCGTATTCAAGCTTTATACCTCTAGATCTGATTGTAATGGTCGTATCTTGGGGAAAAAAAAACCTTTTCAAGTGAAACGAAAAGTATTCCTGACTAAAATGAGTACTCCAGACATAATGGAACAGTCCTCTCAGCCCAAAATTGTACGTAAATGATAGAAAATGGAGATGAGACAACTCGGCTTCATGATCTCGATCTACAACATGAGCGGGTCTTCAAACATGCTCTGATACCATGTTTGTAAACACAAGTATTCCAACAGAGGATGAACACCTTAAGTAACCACTCACATAACTAGATCAAAGATCAACACACTGATGTTTTCACGTGGTAAAACCCCTATGGGGAAACATCCACGGCCCCAACCAACATGGCCACTTGGAGCAGTTTATTAATGCAAAGAAAAAGATTACAGAGAGATTTTACAAGAGATTTTTTGACAATCGATCATCGACAAATGACCCTCCATGATCTTTAAATAGAGATCATGGACCAATAGGGTGTTAATCCATGGATCAATGGCCGTTAAGATTGAGGAGAGTATGAACCGTCGGATCACTCTATGTCAGGAACATATCATGACCGTCAGATTTCCTATCTACAAATGCATACTAATGCATACTAAAGAAACACACTTTTATCTAAAGACACATTAGACCAAGTAGATCTTAACTACATCCTAAGTGTCTAAATATCCTAACATTTAAGCTACAAAGATCTGTCATTATGTGCATAAACCCATGGTTGGCGACTCATGCACACACAAAATACAAGTGGTACTTAAGAACACATCTATTGGCCACCCTTATAACCCACATTGGTACCCCTTCGAGTGGTAGCGCATAAGAAAACAATTGCATATGGATAGACCTAGATCTCTTGAATCCATCCATAGATAAACTGATTCGTCGCCTGACTCTTATAGTTCCACTGAGAACATCACTCAGGAAGATACTCTTTAGTACCTAGGTAGTCGGGTAGTACAACGAAGAGCATGGTATATCCTCCTTAGTTGGTGCCCTGAGATATTGGACCGAGTACTATTGTTGGAACCCGCACGTATATTAGAGAGCCATAGCATAGGGAAAACCCTTGTCTATAGAAACCTTGAATACCATAACCCTTGGGATGAAAACAAAAATTGAACATACAATATCTATTACTACCCAACTGTGTCTCCTACATTCGGGTTGCAAAATTACTACACATTTCTTCTTGTTAATCATTTGGGCATTTCGTCACTGCAATATTCTTCATATCAGAGTATAAATCTGCAGGATTTAAAAACAAGTCTGGATTCTATTGACACCATTATGCGATACCTATCCCATTGGATCACTCTCTTCTCCCTTATCACATTCATACCTATCATTTTCAGAAAAAAAAAATAAAAAAATCTCGTGGACTTGACCCCCTTCCAACACCCTTATTTGGGCTTTACCCCATTGGATTCCACTTGTCTCCCTGATTATTGTGATACACTTCACCTATAACCCATTTTCTATGTGGTCCCACCCTCCCCTTTTCGTGTTCCCTCTTCATCATGGTCCACACACATATCCAAGAATTTAAAGCTCATTTCAATGCCTTTCTCTCTAATTTCACAAAAGCCCAACAAGAAGTGCCAATGTTTCCGCTATCAATAAAAACATGCATTCCTCCATTAACATGAAAATAGAGGACCTCAAAAAAGACCTCAAACAAGACCTTGCTACCCATCTTGAATCCTTCCATACCCAATTTGTTTCCTTCACTACAATGATATGTGCTACGCTGCATATCCCTATGGATCTTCCCTCATCTGACCCACCTTTTCAAACCGAAGGTGAAACTTCTTGTCATTCCCAAAATTTTCAGCCCCATCACCTTTAGTGTGACCTATGCCTTCTGTGTGTGGATGTGACCAAATTTGATGGCTCAGATCCCACTGGCTGGGTAGCTCAAATGGAATATTATTTCTCTTTGTATGGCATTATAGATGAGTTGGCCAAACTATGGTATGGTGTTATCCATCTAGATCAAGAACGTTGGCAATTGTGGCAATGGAAAAAAATTCCCTCCAAGGGTATGTGGTTTGGACACACTTTGTAGCATAGCTTTATGAACGCTTTGAAAATGACACCAACCATTTAGTCCATTTGACAAATTTGAAACAATCTGGCACAGTGGAAGACTTTATATCCTCTTTTGAGCGATTGGATTTCCATAAAGAGCACATGTATGATGCTTTTTTCCAATAATTTTTTATCAGTGTCCTCAAGGAAGATATTTGTGCCCATGTCCTCATGGCTCAGTCTCACATTTGGGTGGGCGTTACTAAAAGAGATAAGGAAGAACAACAAATTGTATCTTCTCAAAACCAAAATCCCTCGTTTATTCCTCACACTAAACCAGTCACTCCCAATCCTCCTTCTACTCCACTAAAGATCCATAAATTGACCAGGGAATAAATGGTTGAATGCCAACTCAAAGACCTTTTTTATAATTGTGATGACAAATATTTTCCTTGGCACAAGTGCAAGGAACAAAATATTTGTATGGCCATATCAGAGGATGTTTCAGAAGATGATGTTGAGGCTCCCCTTATGATCATGTCACCTGAACCCACTGACATCACCCCTCCCTTAGACCCCCCCGAAGTAGAACAAGTCATTTCCCTAACTTCTCTCCCTGGCTTCTCTGCTCCCCAAACCCTCAATCTAATTGGTTACATTGAGAGTAGGAAGGTCATCATTCTTGTTGATAGTGGAAGAACCCATAATTTTATTCATCATTGCATTTCCCAAGAAACTAATTGCTATATCTGTGCAGTCAATAATTTTCAAATCATGATTGCTAATAGTGGGTCCATGAAATGTGGAGGGTGTTGCAAAAATTTGTAGCTCCAAATTGGTCAATACCACATGAAATCTCATATGTTTGCTATCAACATGGGTGGTTGTGACATTGTGTTGGGTGCATAATGGCTAAGGACTTTGGGTCCCATTCTCATGGAGTTTAATGAATTAACCATGCAATTGGACCAGGAGGGAAAACAATATAAGTTCCAAGGAATCACCCTCAATTCCTTGGAGATCATATGTTCCCATCGCATGGAAAATATGATAAAAAATGGTCATTATGGAATTATTTCACAACTCCATGCCATTCAAGCCACTGAGACACCCTCTGTGTCACAAGACCTCCAATCCATCCTCTCTCAACATCAAGTGGTTTCTTCCACTCCCCAGGGATTTCCTCCTTCATGTGGTGTTCATGATCACTCCATTCCCTTTGTCCTTGGAAGCCTTCCTCTCAATATATGTCCCTATCATCATCCATTTTCCCAAAAAAATGAAATTGAGAAAATTGTTCAAAAATTGCTCAATGCTAGTGTTATTTGCCCTAGTGTGAGCCCCTACTCTTCTCTTGTGGTCATGGTCCTTAAGAAAGAGGGTTCTTGGTGCATGTGTCCTAACTTTCATTCCCTCAACAAACTCACCATTAAAGACAAATTTACCATTCCTATCATTGATGACCTATTGGATGAATTGAGTGGCGCCCAGTTCTTTACTAAACTTTATCTTCATTCTGGATACCACCAAATACGTATGAATGAGGAAGACATTCCTAATACTATATTTAGAACTCATGAGGGCCACTATGAGTTTTTGGTCATGCCTTTTGGCTTGTGTAATTCTCCCTCCACTTTCCAAAGCCCTATGAATCATGTCTTTCATTCTTTTATTCGTCATTTTGTCTTAGTTTTCTTTGATGATATCCTCATCAATAGTAAGACCTGGACAACCCATATTTCTCATGTGGATCAAGTTCTCCATCTAATATCTCATCACCAACTTTTCCTCAAGCAATCTAAATCTACTTTTGGCACCTCAAAAGTCGAGTACTTGGGTCATCTTGTTGGCAAGGCCGATGTCAGGGTGGATCCTAAAAATATTGAAGCTATGCAATATTGGCCTCACCCAAAGACTCTCAAAATCTTGTGTGGATTTCTGGGTTTAACCGGTTATTATTGCAAGTTTGTTAATAATTATGGAAAGATTTCGGAAACTCTCACTACTCTACTTAAAAAAAAAACTTTCACTTGGACTCTAGTAGTTGCTCATGATTTTCAAACCTTGAATATGGCCATGTGCACCACTCTAGTCCTGGCCCTTCCCGACTTCATAAAGACCTTTGTCTTGGAATATGATGCTTCTAGGAAAGGAATTGGAGCAGTCCTTATGCAAGAGGGTCAGCCTCTATCCTTTTCCAACAAACAATTGTTAGAGCGACATTTGGGCAAATCAATCTATGAAAAGGAAATGTTGGCTAGTATGCATGCCATGGATCTTTGCTGCCCTTATCTATTAGGGAAACACTTCCAAATTAAGACAGATCATCAAAGCCTCATGTATTTTCTGAAACAATGTACTTTCGTAGCTTCATGCTACACCCACCGTTGGGCACTCAAGGTTTACCAAAACCTATGACCGGGTCAAACGTTCTTTTTTCTGGGATGGTATGAAATAGGACGTTCATATTTTTTTGGTCGAATGTGATGTTTGTCAATGCAACAAGGGTGAAATAGTCAAAGCTCCTAGCACACTACAACCGCTTCTAATTCCACCTACTATTTGGAGGGATATCTCTATGGATTTTATTGTAGGCTTACTTAAATTAGACAATAAATCAATCATCATGGTGATAGTTGATCGTCTTTCCAAGTATGCTCATTTTTGTTCTCTTCAACACCCATTTACAACCTCCACTGTGGCTCAACTTTTCATGGATCAAGGCTTCAAACTTCATGGAATGCCTCATTCTATTGTTTCTAATCATGACCCAACTTTCACCAACAATGTTTTGCAAGAACTATGCAAGCTACAAGGCACCCAATTGCATCTCAGTACAACTTATCATCCGTAGACTGATGGTTAAACTGAAGTTGTCAACACGTGTTTTTAAACATATTTGAGGTGTTTTTCACAATAAAGGAAAAATAAGTGGGCTCAATGGTTACCAGTATCTAAGTTGTGGTACAACACTTCTTACCATACAACTACCCACATGACTATTTTTGAAGTAGTATATGGACAAAATCCACATTCCGTTCTCTCATACTTGTCAGGTGTCTCGAATGTCCAAGCAGTTGACCAAATGCTTACAGTTCGAGAGGCTATTCTTTGTACCCTCAAAGAGAATTTGGTCATGGCCTAGAATTGCATGAAGAAACAATCATATCAAAGTAGCTATGAACGTCAATTTGTAGAAGGAGATCAAGTGTTTCTTAGACTGCAACCTTACAAGTTGTTGAACCTCCCTTTTGATATCTCTAGTTACCCTATTTTTGTCTTTTGTCTTAACCAATTTTCCATAGATGCATGAACCATTCACCTCTTATTGTCATTATTACATCCTTTATATACTTTTACATGTACATGAGGTAATATTAATTTAATCATGATATATGTGGTTTATTAATGGTTATAATTGAATAATTAATGTTTAAATGCTTTCTAATTACTTTGATTAATTTAAGCAACATTCATGACATGATTTTACCTCATCCAGTACCAACTGTGATCGTTCTCTACCAAATGTTCTTATCCGGTACCAACTGTGCTAATCCGGTACCAACTGTGCTAGTCTGGTACCAACTGTGCTAGTCCGATACCAGCATCCTATAGGATTCTGGTACTAGATTTGCACCTCGATTTTTATGCAAACAAAGATGAATCTCAAAATTCTAGGATATGGGTTTTTCTCTTAGTATACCCTATTGAGTATAAAATGCCGTTGTCAAATATTATCCATAGTTTTGGAAATAAATAAAGTTCTTTTACGAGAATTTATTAAAAATACACAAATTTTCCCATAATTTTAGCAGAAGATATTTCTAAAGTGTCGTATTGCGCCTCGAGTTGTGTGCAGATGGGAGATGATCTTTAAAAATAGAAAAATGGGTTTTTCTATAGACTAGCCAATGTGTAAACCAAAAAATAGTTTGGAAAAATCATCTACTACCTGGAAGATACGAAGGGTTGTTTGAGGCCAATTTTCCTAAATTGCGCAATTTTTCAAAATTCTAGGATCATGCCCATATTTGTGGAAAATGAATTTCCTTGATTAGATAATGGTTTTACTTGACATCTATTGATGGAAAATGGTTGTGATTTGATTTTTCATGGATTGTCTTGTCTAGAGAAAAAATTGTAATGTAAAAAGTATATAAGTTGAGTTATGGCTCGAAGGCAAGGGGAGTAATTGTTATGCTATAAGATTGGTTCTTGAAGGAGATAAATGAAGTAAAGCATAGTTATGTTTTAATTTTTTATTTGGAACAACTGTGAATTGTATCTCCATTTTTATGAAGCAACTATATAACTTTTGTTATAGATTATATCTTTGTGTTTACACCTTATCTACTTTGAGTTATCTTAAAAGCTCCCTTGTTCGTACGACAAGGGGACATCGACCCAACAAAGGTAAGTCTCTTTGTAATTAATAGTGAATATGATTTTGATTTCCTATGTGTGTGTGTGTGTGAATAAAGTATTTTCATATTTTGATTAAGCATTTAATTCCTTCTCTCAAATGTTTTAGTGATGCATTTGGTAGAAGTTCTTTTGGATGTATGGTAATTTTGAATAAGAGAGAGTTATGTATATAAGATATCTGAGCAATGGTTTGACATATTTCTGTCAGTGTGGAAGGACAATTGTTTACTTTAAGTTCTTTAATGTTCTGTCTAGACAAATGCTATAGTGTTGTTTCCATTCTGCATATCTAAGAATGGGTTAGATCTCTATCTTTCACTATACATGAACCTGTAATAGAGCATCCTACCATACTCAACATTATTTCCTAGAATTAATTAGGTTTCACTTTGCATATACAAGTACAATTAATACCTCCATCTCTCACATACATGCTCTTACAATGGAGTGTTTATACTCTGCCTGGTAGTTCTCTTAGATCAGTTAAGTTTCCATAATGTTAATGAGTGATTGTCTGGTTGTTACAGGAGATATAATCATAGCCCATATCTATCTTTCATGAGCCAACAATGAGCAAGATATATCCCCTAAACAAGAATTATGATTTATACATTTGTTGATCAATTTTGCTTTCTAGATTTTGAATTGTATGTGTGGAGTGTTATCCAAAAGGTGTGAAACAAAGTGTTTAGTTTCATAAGTAGTTTTCTTACATAGACTATATTCAACATACATAGTTAAACCACCTATTGCCTTCACATATAGTGTAAAAAATCTATTGATTATGAATCTCGGTCAATAATTTATGTTTGGTAACATATTATGAATATAATTGCACCAACATTTTGGCGTCGTTGTCGGGGAGTTGTAAATGGTAATAGGTAGTATTTGAATTAGATTTATTTAATGGTTTTGGATTGGTTTTATGGACAAAGTAAGGGTGGATATACGACGGTAAGATGTGAGGGAAGAGCCCACGCATCCATTGTAGTGATGTTTCTCCATAGTTAGGTTGTCCTCTCCCTTTCATGCAATTTTTTTTTTCTTTTAATGCAAGTTTGTTTTTCCTTATTTTATGAAAAAGTGTGATTTTATTTATGCAAATTTAGTTTTATTTATGATGAGATAACTTGTGAGAACCGATAACCTGGTGATAACAGGGTCCCAGTAACGCAAGGAGTTGAAGGTTTGTGTGTTTTATTTTTGCAAATAGTTTTAATTTCTTAGTTATAAAATTCAAATTTGATGATAAATCATTTTTGGGGTGCTGTAAGAACCCTCGAGTACTAATTTTTGTTGCGAGACATGGATCATAAATCGGATAAAGTAATTCATGGATGATCAAGAGCTTGAAGAATGTTCCTCCAAGAACTTTCTCACATTCTAGCAGCAGCTGGGATATCCACCTCTTAGAAAGATCATATCTTAACAACTCAAAATAATTTAATTGTATCTCCACGGGAAGATTTAGAAGTCCCTTCAGATTCCTCTTGTCAATTTTTTGAGCAGACTAAAGAATCATGGCTAGAATTCAATGGAGAGCAAGCATTGGAACCTGATATTGAGGAGTTCATAGCATGCCTCTCAGCATATCCTATATGTACTCCAAAGACCAGTCATATTGAAGAAGATACTTTGTGTAGAATGGAAAAGGAGGACATGTTGTGTGACCTAAACAAAGAAGGGAAACAAAAATATCTTGATCCTATTGAAATATGGTTCCAATTAGTTGTCAGGTCACACTACTCTTTTACTTTTCATTATTGTTTGATTTCATCATCAAAGCAGATGGTCCTTCATACTCTGATATCCATTAAAATTTATCTTTTAAACCCGAGTATGAATATATTTCTAACCCTATTACACACATGGCTTTACTGGAAGTATTCTTATACTTGAAGGACATTTTCTTTTGTTCAATTAGAGTAGGATAAGTAAATAAATAAATAAATGATGCACATAAGTGGAATGCAACCTATCTTTCATACTTTTCATACATGGGAATTTTAAAAGATAATAAATCAATCGGTTTAATATCTTTTGTTCCTATAGTAGATTTCTTTCTAAAAGTTATGATAATTTTGTTTGGAATTTTATGAGAAGGTATTCTCTTCATCCTCTGAATACACACATAATACTGGAAGGGTTTCAAAAGTAGAGAAGGAATCCTTGTCAATGGAAGATAACACTTAAGGGAGTCCTTCATAACCTATTTCTTCAAATTTCTTCTTTTTCCTTAAGTTGTTAAAAAAGATGCATTTGTGCTTTATCCTTACCTAGCTATTTTAAGAACACTATTTCATAAGGATGATTGATTAAGTGATATTTTTAATAGAAATTAAAACTGAATGTTAATTCCGTACTATTGTATTCATAACTAATAATTCAATTTTTGACATTTTCCCTGAATTTTCTATTTGTAAGTATGAATAAAAATCTAATTTCAATCAGTTCTATTGGTTTGTTTTTTTGCAGATGTTCGCAATCCTCTGAGAAGCCTTTTTTTAGCATCTCACATTATTTGTATGAGGCCATGAAAAACCTGAAGCATGGGGGAGTGGCTATTGATACCTTCATATTCTTTTGCAATTTCCATCCGAAAGGCCAAATAAACATGTTCAATGCTGTAATTTCATAGTCATTTCCATAATTATGGTACCGTTATGTTCCAGTACTGTAGAATTATGTTTTGGTACTACTTTGTTCCGGTACTCTAGAATTCTGTTACGGTACTTCTCTATTATGGTATTGTTCTATTCTGGTACTAGTAGTATGATCACTATAAGACAACAAGAATGAAATATACCATGTGTAATTTTATTCCTTTATCTAGCCTTGGTAGATTACTTATGGAAAATGAGCCTAATGGAGTTTTCTTTAAGTTTTTCAGACTCCTAAAAATTTAAAACATCGATGAGTAGGAACTGGCCCGGGCTCGAGAAAAATCTATGGGACAGTAGATGGAGTTTTCTTTAAGTTTTTTAGACTCCTAAAAATTGAAAAAACCAATGAGCAGGAACTAGCCGGGGCTCAAGAAAAATCCACGGGCCAATAGATGAAGTTTTCTTTAAGTTTTTCAGACTCCTTAAAACTTAAAACACCCACGAACATTAACTGATATGGGCTCGAGAAAAATACACATAACAATAGTAGTTAGGTTTATTTTCTCATAAAATGGAAGTGGCAACATAAGCAATGGTTAGTTTGGTTCCAAAAAGAGTAGGTTACGACATCTCAAAAGGAGGTTTCCCAGCTACATTTTCTTTCTTGTTATAGAGATTAGAACCCAATCATTTTATGACACTTCCATTCAAATTTCAACATTCCTACATCATTGTGTTGATTACAATTTTTCCAACATGATACTTCAACAGAACAAATTCATATGTTTCTTCCTACAACAACATTAATTTCTAGCATATTCTATAGCTTGATACTCAGAGTATGCAAGCCACAAGGAGAATCCTACAAATTCTAGTTTGCAGAATACATCTTTAGATGCCTCATAAAATTTTCATCTTGTACTGAAGAAACAATTTTATGTGGTGCTCTGATGCTAAGCCTGTGGTGGTTCAGTACTAAGCCTATGGTCCGGTACTAGTGGTGGAATTTTGGTAAAATTTTTCTATACATGATATTTCCCTTGTTTAACAAAGAACACTTCAAGTAATGGAGGTACGAGTTGGTTATTACATTCTTTCCATTAAGGGTTATATAAATTATGTGCTAAAATTTTTGGTTATTTTCACGTACATTTTCCATCTTAAGCTATCAATATCACCATCATTATTTCTTTAAGTGCAACTTCCATGTGTATTCCACTCTTGTTTTCTAATATTACCAATGCATCAATCCTATTATCACTGAATTCATTTGTGAAGTGGATGTCCTCATGAATGAGTAAAAATAATTCATCCCATCACTTTGTTTCTGCCCCCTATTACTTATTTTGTTTTCATGTTTCAATACTATACCCTTTTCCCGAGCATTATTGTTACACTACATCCGTTGGAGACCTATTTTAATCCTGACATGGGGGTATATCAACATGAACCTGTGTTTCAATTTTACAGAGAAACCAAGGAATATCATTCATGCAAGGAGAAGTTTGAAAGGACCAACCTTTCGGAAAAATTCAAGAGCCACCATGATGGAATGTTTCATGCATTTGATCAAAGGTGCGATGGAGAAAATGTTTCATCGGGAGAAATCAGGTTGAAGGTAACATAGGCCACCATAGCAGAAGCTACAAGCTTACCATCTACAGGTGAAATCGAAGCAAGAAATCGACGAGTATAAATTTTTACACGGATATATCAACAAAGAAAATGAAAAATTGGAGGATCATAAAAGGAAGTTACAATTTGAACATGAAGAGGTCTCTGCCAAATAAAGTTATGCATCTGATACAATATACAAGAGTAATAGAAACAAAGATTAAGGGTGAAGTGTCAAGTTTCAACATTTTTAAATCAATAAATTGATGTTCAGTCATGACAGAGATAGTATCAGTTTTGAGATTTTGGAGATCCAATTTTGATATTTTTGCATGAGGACATGCAATGATTTGGGCATGGGGGAATGTTGGGCCTCCCTTTTGATATCTATAGCTACCCAATTTTTGTCCTTTGTCTTCACCAATTTTTCCATATATCCATGAACCTTTTACCTCGTATCCTCATTATTACATCCTTTAGCTACTTTTACATGTACATGAGGTAATATTCATTTAGTAGTGATTTATGTGGTTAATTAATGGTTAGAATTGAATAATTAATGTTTAAATTATTTCTAATTACTTTGATTAATTTAAGAAGTATTCATGACATGATTTTACCTTGTATGGTACCAACTATGCTTGTCCAGTACCAAATGTTATTATCCAGTACCAACTGTGCTAGTCCAGTACCAACATCCTACAGGATTCTGATACCAGATTTGCACCTCGATTTTCATGTAGATAAAGATGAATATCAAAATTATGGGATATGGGTTTTTATCCCAGTATATCCGATTGAGAAGAACTCGGGCTATTTTCAAATATTCTCCATGGTTGTTGAAATAAATAAAGTTCTTTGAGGTGAATTTATTAAAAATACACAAATTTTCTCAGAATTTTAGCAGAAGCTATTTCTAAAGTGCCATATTGTGCCTCGAGTTGTGTGTGTATGGGAGATGATATTTCAAAAAAACCAAATGGGTTTGTCTAGAAACCATCTATCTTGATGACCCAAAGAGGGTTTGGAAAACACATCTATTACCTGGAAGATACAAAGGGTTCTCTGAGGCCAATTTTCCTAAATTGCGCGATTTTTCAGAATTTTAGTATCATGCCCAGATTTGTTTAAAATGCATTTCCTTGATTAGCTAATGGTTGTACTGGACATCCATTGATGGAAAATGGTTTTGATTTGATTTTTCATGGATTGTCTTGTCTAGAGCCAAATTTGTAAGGTAAAAAGTATATAAATTGAGTTATGGCTCTAAGGCAAGGGGAGGAATTGTTATGCTATAAGATTGGTTCTTGAATAAGAGAAATGAAGAAAAGAACAATTATGCTGTAAGTTTTTCTTTGGATCAAATGTGAATTGTATCTCCATTTTTATGAAGCAATGATATAACTTATGTTATATATTATAGGTTTTTTTTTACACCTTGTCTACTGTAAGTTATCTTAAGAGATACCTTGTTGGTACGACAAGTGCCCACAGACCCAATGAAGGTACATCTCTTTGTAATTAATTATGAATATGATTCTGATTTCCTTTGTGTGTGAGTGTGGAAATAGTATTTTCATATTTTGACTAAGCATTTAATTCCTTCTCTGATATGTTTTAGTGATGCATTTGGTAGTCGGTCTTCTGGATGAATGGTAATTTTGAATAAGAGAGAGTTGTGTATATGAGATCTTTGAGTAATGATTTGACATATTCGTGTGAGTGTGAAACAAAAATGATTTACTTTAAGTGATTTAACGTTCTGTCGAGACATTTTCTATAGTGTTCTTTCCATTCTGCATATCTAAGAATGGTTTGGATCTCTACCTTTCACTGTACATGAACCTATAATGGAGAAACCTACCATACTCATCTTTATTTCCTAGAACTAATCAAGTTTCACTTTGCATATACAGGTACAAATAATACCTCCATCTCTCACATAAATGAGCTTGGAATGGAGTGTTTATACTCTTCCCGATAGTTATTTTAGCTCAGTTAAGTTTCCAGAATGTTAATGAGTGATTTTGTGGTTGTTACATGAGATAGAATCATAACCCATATCTATATTTCATGAGCCAACAATGAGAAAGATATATCCCCTGAACAAGAATTTTGATTTATACATTTGTTGATCAATTTTGCTTTCTAGATTTTGAATTGTATGTGTGGAGTGTTATTTGAAAGGTGTGAAACAAAGTGTTTAGTTTCATAAGTAGTTTTATTACATAGACTATACTTAGCAGGCACAGCTAAACCACATGTTGTCGGCACATATAGTGTAACAAATATATTTATTATGAATACCAGATGATAATTTATGTTTGGTAACGTATTATGCATATAATTGCACCAACATTTTGGCGTCGTTGCACCAACGGTAATAGGTAGTATTTGAATTAGATTGATTTAATGGTTTTGGATTGGTTTTATGGATGACCTAAGGGAAGAGAGAAGATGGTAATACGTGAGGGAATATCCAACGCATCCACTTTAGTGGGGTTTCTCCAAATTTAGGTTTTCCTCTCCCTTTCATGCATAAGTGTTTTTCTTTTAATGCAAGTGTGTTTTTCCTTATTTTATGCAAAAAAAAAAAAATATTTATGCAAATTTAGTTTTATTTATGATGAGATAACTTGTGTGAATCGATAACCTAGTGAAAGAAGGGTCCCAGTAATGCAAAGATTTCAAGTTTGGTGTGTTCTATTTTTTCAAATAGTTTTAATTTCTTAGTTTTAAAATTCAAATTTTTGATGATAAATAATTTTTGGGGTTTTGTAAGAACCCTCGAGTACTAATTTGTGTTGCAAGACATGGATCATCAACCAACTAGATTAATTCACGGATGATCAAGAGCTTGAATAATGTTCCTCAAATAACTTTCTCACATTCTAGCAGCAGTTGGGATATGCACCTCTCAGGAAGAGCATAACTTGACAATAGTAAATAATTTATTTGTCTCTCCTCAAGAAGATTTAGAAGTCGCTTCATATTCCTCTTGTCAATTTGTTGAGGAGCCTAAAGAATCATGGATAGAATTCAATAGAGAGAAAACATTGGAACTTGAGGTTGACAATTTCTTATATGTACTCCAAATACCAATCATATTGAAGAAGATACTTTGTGTAGCATGGAAAAGGAGGACATGTTGTGTGACCTAAACAAAGAATGGAAACGATAATATCTTGATCCTATTGAATGATGGTTCCAATTAGTTGTCAGGTCATACTAATCTTTTACTTTTCATTATTGTTTGATCTTGTCATCAAAGGAGTTGGCCCTTCATACTCTGGTATGCATTAAAATTTATCTTTTAAACCCGAGTATAAATATATTTCTAATCATGTTACGCACATGGCTTCACTGGAAGCATTCTTATACTTGAAGGGCATTTTATTTTGTTCAATTAGAGTAGGATAAGTAAATAAATAAATACATGTTGCACATATGTCCAATGCAACCTATCTTTCATACTTTTCATACATGGGAATGTCAAAAGCTAATAAAGCAATCAATTTAAGATCTTTTGTTCGTATGGTAGATTTCTTTCTAAAAGTTATGATAATTTTGTTGGGAATTTTATGAGAAGGTAATATCTTCATCCTATGAATGAACACATAACACTGGAAGGGTTTCAAAAGTAGAGAAGGAATACTTGTCAATGGAAGATAACACTTAAGGGAGTGCTTCATGACCAATTTCTTCTTTTTCTTTAAGTTATTAAAAAATATGCATTTGTGCTTTATACTTACCTATCTATTTTAAGACCACTATTTCACAAGGATGATCGATTAAGTGATATTTTTAATAGAAATTAAAACTGAATGTTAATTCCAAACTACTATATTAATAACTAATAATTCAAAATTTGACATTTTCCCTCAATTTTTTATTTGTAAGCATGAATAAAAATCTAGTTTCAAATAGTTCTATTGTTTTTTTTTTTTGCAAATGTTTGCAACCCTCTAGGCAACCTTTTTTTAGCATATCACATTGTTTGCATGAGGCCATGAAAACCCTCAGGCATGAGGGAGTGGATGATAAAACCTTCACATTATTTTGCAACTTTCTTCAGCAAGGACAAATAAACATATTCAGTGGTGGAATTTGATAGTCATTTCTAGAATTTGGTACTGTTTTGTTCCAGTACTGTAGAATTATGTTCTAGTACTTCTCTATTTCGTTACTGTAGAATTGTGTTTTGGTACTACTATGTTTTGGTACTATTCTATTCTGGTACTAGTACTATGATCACGATAAGAAAATAAGAATGACATCTACCATGTGTAAGTTTATTCCTTTATCTAGCCTTGGTAGATTACTTATGGAAAATGAGCCTAATGGAGTTTTCTTTAAGTTTTTCAGACTCCTAAAAATTGCAAACACTGGCAAGCAACAACTAGCCCAGGCTCGAGAAAAATCCATAGGACAGTAGATGGAGTTTTCTTTAAGTTTTCTAGACTCCTAAAAATTGAAAACTCTGACAAGAAGGAACTGGCTGGGACTCTAGAAAAATTCACAGGACAGTAGATAGAGTATTCTTTAAGTTTTTTAGACTCCTTAAAACTGAAAACACTGGCGAGAATTAATTGATATGGGCTCGAGAAAAATCCATAGAACAATAATAGTTAGGTTTATTTTTTAATAAAATGGAAGTGGCAACAAAAGCAGTGGTTAGTTTGGTTCCAAAAAGAGGAGGTTTCGACATCTCAAAAGGAGGTTTCCCAACTACATTTTCTTTCTTGTTACAAAGCTTGGAACCCAATTATTTTTTGACACTTCCATTGCAATTTCAACATTACTACATTACTTCATTGATTGCAGTTTTTCTATCATGATACTTCAACATAACAAATTCATATGTTTCTTCCTGCAACAACAATCATTTCTAGAATTTTCTATAGATTGATACTCAGAGTATGCCAACCACAAGGAAAATCCCACAAATTCCAGTTTGAAGAATACATCTTCAAATACCTCATCAAATTTTCATCTGGTACTAAAGAAACAATATTATGTGGTGGTCTGGTACTAAGCATGTGGTTCGGTACTAGTGGTGGAATTTTGGTAAAATTATTCTATACTTGATATCGCTCTTGTTTAACAAATCACACTTCAGGTAATGGAGGTACGAGCTGGTTATTACATTCTTTCCATTAAGGATAATATAAATTATGTGCCAAAATGTTTGGTTATTTTCATGTATAGTTTCCATCTTAAGCTATCAATATCACCATCATTATTTGTTTAAGTGCAACTTCCATGTGTATTACACTCTTTTTTGCTAATATTACCAATGCATCCATACTATTTTCACTTAATTCCTTTGTGAATTGGATGTCGTCATGAATGAGCAAAAATCATCCATCATGTCACTCTGTTTTTTCCCCCTGTTACTCATTTTTGTTTTCATGTTCCAGTACTAAACCCTTGCCTCGAACATTGTTGTTACACTACATCTATTGGAGACCTGTTTTAATCCTGACATGGAGGTATATCAACATGAACCTATGTTCCAATTTTACATAGAAACCAAGGAGTATCAATTAAGCAAGGAGAAGTTTGAAAGGACCAACCTTTCTGAAAAATTCAAGGGCCACCATAATGGAATGCCTCATGCATTTGCTCAGAGTTACGATGGAGAAAATGTTATGTTGGGAGAAACCAAGATGAAGGTAACAAAGGCCACCATAGCAAAAGCTACAGGCTTACCATCTGCAGGTAAATTGAAGAAATAAATCGAGGAGTATAAATTTTTACACAAATATATCAACAATGAAAATGCACAATTGAACATAATCAGAGGTTACAAGATGAACATGAAGAGGTCTCTACCAAATAAAGTTCTTCATCTCATACAATATACAAGAGTAATATAAAAGGAGATTAAGGGTGACGCCTCAAGTTTCAATATTTTTAAATCAATAAATTAATGTTCAGTCATGACAAAAATAGTATCAGTTTTGAGATTTTGGAGATCCAATTTTGAGATTTTTGCATGAGGACATGCAATGATTTGGGCA
The DNA here is from genome assembly GCA_010110895.2 of Picea sitchensis. Taxonomy (NCBI): domain Eukaryota; kingdom Viridiplantae; phylum Streptophyta; class Pinopsida; order Pinales; family Pinaceae; genus Picea; species Picea sitchensis. Next base: position 229,666 of record SNQJ01S0003694.1, on the reverse strand, counting down.
TGGGGGAATGTTGGGAATCCCTTTTGATATCTCTAGTTACCCTATTTTTGTCTTTTGTCTTGACCATTTTTTCCATATATGCATGAACCATATTCCTCTTATCCTCATTATTACATCCTTTAGCTACTTTTACATGTACACGAGGTAATATTCATTTAGTCATGATTTATGTGGTTTATTAATGGTTAGAATTGAATAATTAATGTTTAAATCCTTTATAATTACTTTGATTAATTTAAGAAGCATTCATGACATGATTTTACCTCATCTGGTACCAATTGTGCTCATCCGGTACCAACTGCTCTTATCTGGTACCAACTATGCTAGTCTGGTACTAGCATCCTACATGATTCTAGTACCAGATTTGCACCTCGATTTCTGTGAAGATAAAGATGAATATCAAAATTATGGGATATGAGTTTTTCTCCTAGTATATCCTATTCAGTATAATGCCATAAATTTTCAAATATTCTCCATGGTTTTGGAAATAAATAAAGCTCTTTGAGGAAAATTTATTAAAAATACACAAATTTTCCCAGAATTTTAGCAAAAGATATTTCTAAAGTGCCATATTATGCCTTGAGTTTCATTCCGATGGGAGATGATGTTTCAAAACATCCAAATGGGTTTGTATAGAATGTTGGCATGTTTTACAAGAAGAGTGTGCTTGTCATTGATGGCTAGAACAACAATGAAACCAAGACTTGCATAAGAATATATTGCAAGCAGTGCACCGATCCACAATTCGGCTAAGTATCGAAGTGTGTCTTTAAGAAGTCATGAGAGAAGAAGATGAGAAAGATCAGAAGAGATAGCGGTTTCCAGAAGTGCAGACGAGGTCCAAGAGATAGACTCATAGGAGGAGCAAAGATTGAGACCCTTGAACACTTATAAAACCTTCTAAGTCAAAGAGATCAGAAGCTCAGGAGGAAGAATGACAGTGGTTGTTGGATCATCGATCTAGAGGACCAACAACCATCCGATCAAACCAAGGTGTGTGAGCCTTAGCACCTTGCACACGCGGGAGAGGGAGCTTGCTAAATTTCTAAAGTCCTGAATTGTTTTAGGGTCATCCATCATCAAGGAGGATGGTTCACACAAGATACACAACTCTAGAAGTTTGTGGATGAGGAGGAGGTGAAATAGTCGAAGTAGATCCTGTTTGTCGATCACCAAGAGGTACATGTCAGCAAATGAATAAATCTGGGGAAATCACTTCGAAATTTTTAGTTGAGAATTGAAACTCATGAATTCTGGAGAGCCGGAGGATAGCTGGACCATCAAATATAGAGAGACACATGGCACCAGATTGTGGACTCCGAAGAAATCTATTCGAGAGGTTTTCAGTTGAGATTTGAAACTCCCAAAGCCCGAAGATCCGGAGAGCCGAATAAAATCTCGATCGTCTGATCATCCAAAGTATATCTCAGTCATCAGATCATCTGGAGTAAATATCAAGCATCAGATCATCCAAGCTAGATCTAGGTCGTCTAATCCAGAAGGGACGTGGCGTAAATATGTGGATTTCAAGTAAAGTCCCGAAGTAATCCTCAACTGTCTGATTTAAGAGGACACACGATAGAATCCCATGTACTTTGAGGGGAAGTGAAGTTTGAGATTTCAGATCTCAGAAGTCCAGAGACTCAAAGGCAATATCGACTGTTGAGTGAGGAAGGGCCCACATGACCATTGATCTAGTTGAAAGGTCAAATCCCTGAAACAGAGGCAAAGTTGTTGATTGAGAAGGACAAGTGTCTGCAAATCATCGAATTCGGAAGATTCATGTATAAAAGAAAGGAAAGTTTGACACTTGAGAATTCTGAAGTCCAAAATTCTGAAACAAATCACCGTTTATGATTTGAAAGAGTTCATATCTAATCCGTAGGGTTGAAGGTGATATATATGAGCCATCAATTCAAAAACATCGTCAAGATCGTGAGATCGATGGTCCAGTCTCATTCTGGGGATTGAAGGTCCGCGAACTTTAAAAATTTGAGGGCGGTCCACAATCAAAACCAAGGTTTTGGAGAAAGGACATGTGGAGACTCAAATTAAATTGTGGGGTGAAATGTAGTTTGATCCAAACCACCTTTGGACGCACCCTCAATCGTATAGTCACGTGAGATAATCGCCCAAGGTCATATCGAAAAATGGAGCTAGTGCTCGCTATACCGAGATCGTGAAGAGACTTTTGAATAGGTCACCACCGGTGGTCACGTAAAGGAAGGGGCTTAGAAGCCAATGAATCCAAAAACGACTGATTGTAACTGCCATAGAAGATGAAGAGTTGCGACTGATAGAGAAGCCACAAAATCTCAGAATAACGACCACTAATGATGAACATATTTAGAATAACCACCAAAGAAGATGAAAAGCTACAATGATGATCATGCCGAGGACTCGATGTGAGAAAGACATGCAGAATAGAGAAGAGTGTGTTCTTTTTTGATAGTTAGGCATGTGGGAAGAAATAGATGGGGTGCATGGCCTGAAGGTAAGACGAGAGGCACAACGTATAGTATGCAAAGGCAACACAAAGCATAAAAGGCAGAAGATAGGTTGAACAAGGGTGGTGCATAGGAGGAAAAAGAGCATATAATAGAAGCAGAAAGAGGCAGAAGTGAAACAAAGCATAGAAGTTGAAGAAGGCAGAGGAGACATGGAGTTGTAACAGACCATATCAGAGATGGAGAAAGTAAGTAAAGTTTTATAAGATTCAATCAGGGTGGTAGGGTCATGTTAGGGAGGATTGTAGTCCTCTAAATTCTAGTTAGTGCTAGAATATATTATGGGAGTTGGTACTTCCATCTAGTTGGTGCTAGAGAAACCTGGGAGTTGGTGGTTCCATCTAGTTGGTGCTAGAGAAATCCGAGAGTTAGTTCTCTCTACAAGTTGTAGCTTTCTATCAGAGGTTGTAGCCTCACATTTGATTTTTTTCTCAAATACTATGATGTACATGAAGGTTGGAGCTTGATTGACATGCGAAGAAGAAGATGTTTTCTCCCTTTATGCGTTTCCTCATGAAAATTTGTGTCTCTATGTATTCTGTGTGATTGATCAAATATTATATATCTATGCATGTTAAGTTATCAGTAAGTCATTAAATAATAATCTATAAAGATTCAGAAAAGAACAAGAAAAGTTTCAAGCTTATATTATAACTCATTCACCCCCCCTCTCAGTTATATTTACAACAATTGGTATCAGAGTCGATGCCTTTGATCAAAGGTAGATCCATAAGCTTGAACATGACTAATCATGAAGGGAGTTCAACTAATAGAGGCCCTTTGTTTGATGGAACATTTTTTTCCTTCTGGAAAATAAGGATGAGAACATATTTAATTTCTTTGGGTGTTGATGTTTGGGATGTCGTTGAAACTAGATATGTGATTCTTGTAGTCTTGGCCTCAAAAGATGATAACCTGGAGTTTAGATTTAATGAAAAATAAATGAATGCCATCCTTAGTGGACTTTCACAAGCCAAGTTTGTCAAAGTCATGCATTGTGATTCAACAAATGTTATGTGGGACAAGTTGATAAGTAGTTATGAAGATAATGAAAAGGTGAAAGAGGCAAAACTACAGACTGATAGACTGAAATTTGAGCAGTTAAAGATGGATGAAGAATAAACTATCAGTAAGTACTTCTTATGTATAGAAGAACTTGTCAACACTATGAAAGGTCTAGGTGAAAATATAGATGAACCTTTTCTAGTCCAGAAAATATTAAGATCTCTTCCTGATAGATTTAACTCAAACGTCTCTGCTATAGAGGAAATAATTGATCTCAAGACATTGACACTAGATCAAATTCTTGAAACCCTAACTTCTTATGAAATGATAATCACCAAAAGTAAATCCACTTCAAGAGAGGCATCCTTTAAAGCAGAGAAAAACACAGACTCCAATATAGATAAGATTGAAGCTAATTTTGTGAGAAGACTGATGAAAGGATTAGGCAAATACAAAGGTAAAACGCCCTTCAAATGGTTTAGCTGTGGTAAGATAGTTCATTTTCAATATAATTTTCCTCACAAAATAAAGTATCAGACATATGATGATGAAGATAAGCACAAACACAAGAAGGTATATAAAGAGAGTAATTTTAAGAAGAAAATCCTTTGTGTAAACAATTATGACGATCCTTTAGATGATGAAAGTAGTGACTCATTTATTGAAAGTAAGATAAATGATATCATGTTAATATCTTTATAAGACCTAAATACTAAATATATAGGAAGTGAGTTCGATGATTGTGAAGAAATAGTAGATCTTGAAGGAGAAATTGTCAGTGCCATGGAAGAGATTGATAGACTCAGAGAAAAGAAAAGAAAAGAAAAACAGTTACTTCTCAGGTATGAGAAAATAGACAATGAACCATCCAAAGAAATTTTTCTGTTGAAGGTTAAGTTAGAAGAAGCTAAGAATATTGAAGACATCCTCAAACAACAACTGAAGGAAGCCAAAACAAAAGGTGAAAAAATGGAATTTGAAGTAGTGACCATCATAAACAATCTAGAGAAATTTCAGGACTTATATTATCAGAACATGACAAGTATTAAAGACTCATAAGGATTAGCCTCCATTCTGAATCAACAAAGGAATTAAAATTTGAAAACTGGTTTTGGTTATGAAGAGGGATGAAGTAGTATTCATCCAAGCAACAAAGAATCCATCAAGTTTTTCAAATCTACAACCATTGACAACAAAAAACCTCCATAAACAAAGGAAGATAATCAACTTCTTAGTAGGAGTGAAGAAAAAGGTACAAGAACTGAATCTCTAAAACAAAGAAATAATACACCCTCTACTCAAGGAAATCATCAGCATGGAAGGAATCGACCTTCTCAAAGAAGACAACCATTTTCTAGGTACAAAGAATTTTTTTTTGGATATTATTTTTATTGTTCTCACATTGGCCACAAAGCTGTAAATTGTTCTTTAAGATTTATACATGAGCAATCAAGACTACCAAGGGATAAATATTTTCCACAATAAAGAACGAGACATCCAAATAACAAACAACCACAGACTACAAATCATGTGATGTTTAGGAAAAAGACATAGATTAATCATAACAATCATTATGATCCTTTATTCAATGAACCATAATGTTACATCTTCCATAATTATGAACATAAAGTTGAAGACTATCGATTAAAGAACTATAAGCCAGATTCAAATCACAAAGATGAAAATGTCAAGATTTGGAAGAAGATTGAAGATAACAAGTGTGGATCAATATTTTCAATAACCCCTCATATATTGACAGCGGATGCTCCATTCATATGACAGGTGACAAAAGTAAGTTACCATCACTCAAAGAAAGTAAATCAGGAAGTGTGACTTTTGGAAATGAATCTCCAGGAAAGATCAAAGGTAAAGGTCTAGTAAGCTTAAGTAATGGAAGAGGCAAATCTCAAGATGTATTATTTGTTGATGGTTTAAAGCACAATATTCTTAGTGTCAGTCAGATGTGTGACAGAGGATGTGAAGTCATGTTCACTGCCAAGAATTGTAAAATAAAAACATTGAACACAAGAGAGATGATTGCAAAAGGGCTTAGAACTGAAAACAATGTCTATATTCTGAAGGAAGATAAGGAGAAACATCATTTAAGAAAATTTGATGAAATTTGGTTATGGCACAAAAGGCTTGGACACCTAAATTTTGATCATATTGTCAAACCGAATAATGAAGGTGTTGTGAAATATCTTCAAAGAATATCTAAGCCTCATAACTCTGTATGTGAATCTTATCAAATGGGGAAGCTAACTTGTGCTCCATTCAAATATAAGAGTTTCACATCTTTAGAGAAACTACTTCAACTTGTTCATATGGATCTATGTGGACCATCGCGAAGGGAAGGAACTGGAGGAGACTGTTACTTTATGCTAGTCATTGATGACTTCTCCAGACTTACATGGGTTGCCTTTCTGAGAGAAAAATTTGATGTGTTTGAGAAGTTCAAAACGTTTAAGGCGTTAACTGAGAATTAGATAGGAAGGAAGTTAAAGGCAATTCACTCAAACATAGGAGGATAATTCATGTTAAGAGATTTCAAAGAATTTTGTGACAGACATGGAATTAAAAGAGAATATACTATTCCAGCTACTCCCCAACAAAATGGAGTTGTAGAACGCCAAAATAGATTAGTTCAATAGATGGCAAGGGATATGATGAGTGAAAGGGGAATTTCATAAACCTTCTGGGTGGAGTCTGTTCACACAATTGTTCGTATTCTAAACAAAGCGCATCTAAGGCTAAACAATGATAAAACTCCATATGAGTTGTGGTTTGGTCAACCTGCATCAATCAAGCACTACAAAGTATTTGGAAGTAAATGCTACATAAAAAATAATGATGATCATCTGGGAAAATTTGATGGTAGAGTTGATGAAGGTATCTTCTTAGGATATGCAATGAACAGTAAAGGATACATATGATTTAACAAAATAATGCATAAATTAGTAGACTGTATCGATGTTCAAATTGATGAAGAAGCTCATGTAAAAGATCAATAAAGAATAAGAACTAAGTTAGATGAAAAAGGTGATGAGAATTGTTGACACTCAGAACTGAAATGGGTTGCAGAAAATCAATCCCGAGGCAACCTCGAACCACTTTGGATTAGGAGATGCCCTCTTCCAACTTGAGAGGGATCTCTCGAAAAATGTCACAAGATAAAATTAAGTAGGCGTGAAAATGGTGGGCAGATTTATGGGTAAATGATGGTCTTGGATTTTTGGAGTTTGGGGGTTAAACCAGGGAAAAGGTCCATTGGGCATGGAGTCAAATGAAAACCGAAGAAAAGAGACAATAGCAGAGATCAATTAACTTACGAAAAGTGAGGCAAAGTAAGTCTATCTTTCAGCGCTTTGATAAATCATGATGCGGTAGTGGAAAGGAAAAGGAAAGGCCGACGTAGAAAAGGATATATGCAGAATTCTGAACATGCAGATTGGTCTTACACAGCTGATAGATGGT